>CAEGAF010113504.1:0-77850 GCA_903067075.1 Micropoecilia bifurca
GGTAGGCTTCCACCTTCACCGTTTTTGCTTGTTTGCGGGATAACTTTTAAAAAATAACATTTTTTTTTTTAAAATCCTGTTTTTTTTTTTTTTTTTTTTTTTTTTTTTTTTCAAAACCATGTCGTCCAGGCGTTTCTCCCACTGCAGCTCCAGCTGCCATCTCTAACTGAGTGTTGTGCGCTTGTGTGTCCTGCGTTCTGCGGCCTTCGCAGCCAGCACATTCTGTACCAGATGGCAGGCAGATGAGGCCGAGACACAAACAGAAATGAGCATGTGCTGAATGAGGAGTGTGAACACAAGTGAGTGGTCAAACAGCCTGTTAGATCCTCTCGCTAGAAAAGCAACATGAAACACAGCAGCGATGTTGCTGTGGGCTACAAAAAACAAACGTCCACAGATCCTCAATGTTTTCACTGTGATGACAGCGGTGGCCAGAGTTTGAGAAAAGCCATTTAAGGGCAAAGAAAAAAGGGGAAATGACCTCAACTCTTTGGCATGTTAATGGGGTGTGGTACAGTCCCCGAGTGATATCACTGAGGAGCGGGTAAAGAGGTGCCCTCACAGTACAGGAGAGCAAAAACATGTCAACCATTCAGAAGATTAAGAAATTCCAAAGAATTGTTATTAATAAATGTAAAACATGCTTTTCCAGGGAAACAAGCTCAACACAGCCTCCACTTCTGGTTAAAATCTACAGTAAAACCATCATAAACAGAAACATGCATTTCATGTTAGCTCCAAATGACAAAGAAAAAGGCACATCTACGAGTTATTCATTCTGAAAACAAAAATATAGCAACAACAAAGAAATACAACTGGATGGAAGGGGAGAAGAAGGTAAAAAAATAAATAGTGAGCAACATCCAATGCTTTACACGGCTGGATTTTATAGCATCCCTGCAGGAGCCACAAAGGGAAATATATGCAAATATATCTAAACCTCTGAGCTAATTATGAATATGCAGGCATGCGAGTAAAGCCTGACAACTAGCCAAATAGGCATGGCTTTAACTTCCAGCACACTTTCTGAGACTCAGATTCAAGAGGTTTTGGTTGAACTTTTGAGTTAAATTATATGAATGATGAAATGGTGGATGAAGGGAAGAATAAATTGATGGAAAGGTGGAGGAATTAATTAATAATCTGAACAAACAGATACAGGGATGGATGGAAAGAATGGATAGATTTAGAATCATATTTCTATTGCCAAATAAGCAAACTATATTTCAAAACAAAGTGGCAAAAGATATGTAGACGACATAAATCATCCATCAGAACCCTGGACGGAGGTGAAGATCATCGGGCCCCTGGAAAATGTACATGTACCTGAAACTGAGAGGCAAAACTAAAGAAAAATTCTGAAGATCACAGTTTTCTTATCCAAGTGGTTGGAAAACATGTTCCGCACCAAACAGGAAGGGGAGTCGAGTCAAGGAGCTTTAAATAGCTTCTCTGGAGCCTGTATGTTTATTTTTTTCGCGTTTTCTGCAGCTTGGGAAGGGGTCATGGGAAAACCAAACAAGGAGAAGGGGGAAGCAGCGAGCGTGTTAAAGGGTGGAGCTGGATCAAAGGGCTACAGTACAGCTCCACCCAGGAAGAAATCAAAAAGTTGGAAGAACGCATTTTGTCTGAATTTAAGCAAGGTTTAAAAACAAGCAGGCCTCACCTTTTCAGGTCCACTGTGGTGACGTTAAAGACGACTCCTTTAAGCCAGAGTATCATGAACAGCCTCTGAGAGAAGGGGCAGTTTCCGATGCTCTCGCCGTCGCTTCCCGCCTTCAACAAACAGAGTTAGAGAAGCAGAAGAATAACCAAACAATTTCATGTACCTTACTTTAGAAATAAGAGGACAAAATGGGTAGTAAAAAAAACAAACAGATTTAGTCACTAGAAACATAGAAACCCTAACACTTTAGATCTAAACATTTCTGAATGCAGTCGGCCTGCATTTTAGGGCTGCAATAATTCAAGAAGTAGAGATCATATCTCTGTTACACAACCTTTACAAAGTTCACAGCTTTTCACTTCACTCCCCAAGTGAGGGTCTGTTTCAGACAACGACTCTTTTAGGCTCTCCGCCTCAAAAAAGATAAGTAGGAGTGAAACGCTGGACACCGACTCTTAAGTCCTAAAGACTTCAGCACATTTTCCTCTTCATCAATCTGCAAAAACACTTCAGAGTAACAGGAAACTGAAGAATAAGACTTTTCCTAAGTAAGCCTGCACAAACAAGCTGAGCCGGGTGATTAATCGACAAACTCTTCCAGTCTGATGAATACTGTTTAATGACGAGATCAAAACAAACCGGGGGCTTGAGAAAATCAAAGCTAGCCAGTCACAAAGAGTTTGATTTCTTTGAAATAAATGTGTGTGAGTGATCCGCCCTACAAAAGAGAAAAGTTAAAAGCAGTGATTTGTTTTCTCCTTCATACTGAACAATAATCACAAATAGACAAACCGTCACAGCTTTACAAGAGGTATCCTAATAAAATCTTCTAATATGCACATTTAGATAAATACCACTATCAAATTTAACAGCCTGAAATTACTGAAGTTTTTTTTTAATTATATAACTCCAGAACAATAAAAAAAAAGTAATCTAAAAAAGGTTTTTAATGCAAAAATGCAATCCTAAATATTTACTCACTCTACAAGGAGGATTAAGCAACAGGCCACTATTGCTCTTTTCAGAGTGCTGCATTCAAGCAGGTCAATGGAAAGTTAAGTGGAAGGAAGTGGTGGGAAAAGTTGCACTTAGTAGCATTGAGTTCTTCAAGAGAGCACAGAGTTTGATGTTGGACATAGGCTTGACCGGTCACATTTTAAGCCACACCTGGACCAGCGGCCTCATCAGAACAGTTTTGCATGACCAGAGGAGAAAAAAGGATCCAGTTCTTGCTTGGCAGTTCAAACTCTATTTAGATTAATGTAAATTGTGCATTTCTCTTGGAAGTCAAGGAAGAAGGGTCTTAATAAGCACTTGGAAGGTTTTCTGTATTCACAACATAAAAGCAGATTTCCTTTTACAGAAGGACTCACACTGCTTAATGTACCAACACCTGCGTTAATGATCACGGTTCTTGTTTGACAAGAAAATTTCTCTGATTTAAACGAGACACAGGAAATCCATAGAGCATTGTGGAGAGGAACATAAGGCACTACACTCAACAATGCTGACAAGCTGGGAGCGCTAGAAAAGCAACCTGATCTTTCTGAACACCTCAGCTGAGCCACAGCGCCAAAACCTCCAAATCAGGCAGAACTGATAAAGGAAAATCCTGCAGAACCAAGTACAACATGCCTTCACGCTTTCCTTTTAACCAATTTAGAAAATGTCATATTTAAACTGAATAAAATTAATAACGTCCCATTTTCAAATTTAACAACACAAAGGTGAAAGTTCCATATTTATTTTGCGGGTCACTGGATGTGTTTGTGCATGTAAAGCAGTCCATCAGTTCTGCAGAGCACAAGCTGAGGTCATTTGAATGCTGATGTCCTAGAATATATTCATTATGGTAGAGCTGCAGAACTCTGCATTCCTCTCTCTCTCTCTCTCTCTGCAGTTCTCCTTAAAGCGGTTTCACGTTTTCAAGAAACTGCACAGATCATGCAAAGTGGGCCGAGAGATAAGACTCATAGTTACTATAGGACAGATTTGGAGCGAGCACTGTGACTGATTAAAATCAGTTGACATCTTAGATAAACACTTTCCTATCAGAGATGCAGGTCTGATCTGTGGACAATAGAGGACTTTGTTCCAACCAAACCCAGCATTTTCTTGCTTATGTGGACAGACGTGCTGCTGTTGTCCTCTGTGTGACGCCCTGTGGGATGGCTCTGTTTGATCTGTCTGCTGGCTCCCATTGTGCAGCGGCTGTCCTCTCCCTTTCTCTTTTTTTGAACTCAATATCTGAAACGCTGCGATTAAATCCCACAGCCATTATTTGGTAAATGAAATTCCCCTCAAGCGTTTGCATGATCAGCTCCGGAATAAAGCTCCGGCCTCGGGGCAGTCGGACCTGCGTCAGGATCAGAAGGACATCAGGGGGATGATTATCTCCCAGAGCAGCGCCTAAGCGGAGCATTCAGGTCTAGATCAAGGGTGGAAACGTGACACAGCAACCGTTCCCATAGCAATGGCTGGAACATATGACATGGAAAGAAGAGCTTCCAAAATGCAGAGGAAGAAAAACGCAGGTGAAGTGTCTGAAGCACGCGCTCTGTCAGCGGTGATAAAATGCAAAGCACATGACAAAATGGCATTTGTAAATCAAAAGAGGGTTTACTGTAATTCAAGAGAGAGAGCAGCTTTAAAATAGAGTTCATATGAGCCACTGTGATCGAGAAAGAGGGCACCGTTTTCTTCCTAGTTCCCAGAGCAGTGGCAGATAGCAGCTCTCTGCCAGGAGAGATCGGCAGCATGACTAGAGCCAGTGACGTTACAGGAAGCTAGGAGGAAAGAAAGGATCAAATGTTTTGATAAACATGAAGGAATGTGAGAGGTAATGGATGCCTTAAGTTGGAATGAAAGGAAGAGTTTAGATAGCAAGCTCTCCAAGCAATGTGCTCTTTGGCTTACTGCCCTCTTCTTCCTTCTTCTCTTCCCTTTTAATCCCTTCTCCCCTCATCCTGGGCCCCTTTGTGGAGTTGGGGGGGTTGGGCATTTGGAAAGAAGGGAGAAACTATTCCAGAAATGTCCTGTTACACCCCCAACCAGGATGCCTTCCTTAGTTTAGGAGGTGATGCTGGGAGAGAAGAGTTTTACTGTACAGGACAGCAGAATGATATTGTCCTCAGCATTGCCATTAAAAGGTGAAAATTCATAACCCAGAAGAGGTTTGGGACGGCCGTGTAAACAGTGTCCGCCTTCGTCCTACTAACACTTTCCAGAGTTTGACATTTAGGAGAAGGTTTCTGGAGAAACTTCTGTAACACACCAGCACAAAGCATGGCTTGTTTGTCAAGTTTTAGGTCATATTTTAGCAAGAGGAAGAAAAAAAACCCCACACAAATAAAACTCATGCACAAGAACAAGCTATGTACCCATAAAAGGCAAAACATGAGTTGGCAAAGGTGTAGCTTTTCCAAATAGGAACGCTATTCTGATGATTATTAGGGGGAAAAGAAATGATTTTTTTTACTTGTTATGCAATATTAGACATACACTAAACATGGGTGTGCTGTTGTGGCACAGGGGTTAAGCACAACCCAAATATGGAGGCCTCAGTCCTGAACGTGGCTGTCCCAGGTTTGATTCCTGGCCTGGCAACCCTTGCCGCATGTCTTCCCCCCTCTCTCATTACTAACTTTCCTGTTAACTAGCTATCAAATAAAGGCCACTAGAGCCAATAAAACCTTAAAAAAAAAGAAATACACTAAACATGTAAATAAATACATACATTGCTACTTTACATGAGTATTTTATTGCCTTAAATGCATTAACAGCTTTCATTTAGTGTACACTTCTGCAATTAAAGAAATACTAACATCAATATGTGAAAAACTCAGCCCTTTCTGTTGGACTTGACATCAGTACAGTGTAGATCTTATCTGTTGATTGACTGATAAATAATTGGATAGCAAAAGGTTTTTTTTAACAGAATTTGAACTGGGTAAGGTTAAAACTATGCCACTAGAGGAACTTCACAGAATATAAGATAGTTAAATGTTTTATTTCTTAAATACGCTTTTTGAACAGTTTAGCCTTAGCTGTTGCTGTGTGTGTGTGTGTGTGTGTGTGTGTGTGTGTTTTTTTAAGCAAATTGGCATTTTCAGGCAGTATGCTCCAGTTAATGATTAATTGATTACTAAATTTGTTTTGTTGCTGATTATTTCAAGAATCAATTCATCACGATTAATCATTTCAGTCCTATTTCCAATTAATTCAATTGATTCCTTAAAGCATGTAGAAACATTTACTAGTGACTCATTTGTTTCCCCAGTATTAAAAATGTACTGCGGCTGCACACATATTTAACTCATTTGAAAGAAAATTAAAATATCTGAAACAGGAAGTAAGCATCAGCTGACTTTTGCAAACAGCAGAAAGAAAAATCAACAGACTCCAAACAAACACACACCGTTGCAGTGGAGGGTGTGAGTGTGATGTATCTTGGAGACGATGACCCGGACAGTGAGGCCAAACAGAAGTATTCAGGATGTGGCTGGATATGCACTCCCAGGCACCAAGTCCAAGCCCATAACATTTTACAAGCATAAGACACAAGCTCGACATTCCCTTACTGGAACGGTGACGCGACAATTCTCTACAATAATGAATCCTGTTCATTCTGGGCACAGTCCTCTCAGCCTCTGGTATAGAAAGCTAATTTTAGTAACGTGGCGCCCGTGCAGCTCCCCTCCCCGACACACTTCTTTTTCTAAATTGGTCGGACTGCTCTGAAGGTTCAAGCTGCACTTGACCGAATAAGGAACTGGCGATGTAACGAACGCCACAGCTTCCCTCCTGGTGCTTTCACACACAGTAGGAATGCAGCCATGGAAACCTGAAGGGCAACGCCTCTCAAGGCCTTCTGGAAAAGTCTCCAGAGTTGGTGGGTGACTAAAATAAACCCTGACTACATATGAAATGAACAACTTTGACATAATTACAGAGCTTGTACTGGAATTTTGTTCACTTTATAGATAGAAAAAAAAAACTAAGTGTAATAATTACTCATGGGCCATATTTTTTTAATCATTCGGCACCTTGCAAAGTTATGCACACCTCTTTAATGTTTTCATACTTTGTGAAGCTGGGATTTTATATGATACACCAACATAACATAGTGCATGTTAGGATCACTATGCTGCTCCCGTGTTAACAGATTCTCACACCTGTGCTGTAGATATTTTTATTTTGAATTATTTTATAGCAGAAAGCTAAATACACTTCAGATTTGTTACCTAAAAACTATTTCACATTAGAAAACATTCTAATTTTCACTGACTTATCATAAAACTGAAATACATAGAAGTTTCTGATTACAGTGTAAGAAAATCTGAAAAAGTTTAAGGGCTGTGGCTACTTTTTTCAAGATATTAAAGACAAAAAAAGCTAAAACATAAAATTAAAAAAATTTCCTTAAGGGTAAGAAAGTGAGGTTTGGCCTTATGAGTGAATGACTCAGACTGGACTGGGTGGGTAATGAGAATCCTGACCACAGGAAAGATGACTGTACAGAGGAGTCATTTTCAACTGGAATATGGGAAAACCAACACATCTTTAATCCGGCTCTGACTCAGGCTGCCGTCACTCTGTGGAAAACTCAGATCCTTCCAGTCAGTTGTCTGACTACTGTGCTGGATTAGTCCATGAAAACCAGTGGATTTGTGTGGAAACTTTGACCCTGAAGACTAAAAAAAAGCCTCGAGCAGAAACGAAGTCAAGATAAAGGTAAAGCAGGAGGTAAATGTTTCACCTTTACAGCTGGAAACCAGTCCCTAATTCCAGTGCTGGCGTGCCGATCGATGTCACAGAAACCCTGGTTTTGTCAGCCCTGCTGAACAGACAGAGGCCAAACCAATGTGCCAAAGATTTGCCTCCCAGGTCGTCTGCTACATCTTGTTTTTCCCTATAACACTATAAATAATCAAATATGCAAAGCAACAGCTCATGCTCCAGTCTGTGAGTTTGAATAGTGCATAGACTATTTTATGCATCTTACTGCCCTTTTCTTTCAAAAAGTGTTGTATTTCTAATTTCCATACAATATGAAAACAATTCATTTCAAGCCTATCAAAAGGTCTCAAAGGTATGAATGTTGTCTTTAATAAAGATAAATTTCATTTTTAAAAATTATCTTGCAGAAGTGAAAATAAAATAATAAAAATGGCAATAAACAACCAATCAATGTACTATTATTAGTAGTACACTGAATTTGTGTTCAGGTTACATATTCCAAGGAGTCAGCAAACACCACATGAAACACAAGAGAGTATAACTTCAGTCTTAAGTTACTCGTCTTTGTGAGCAACATTCTTTGCTAAAAACAAAACAACAAAAAGATACACTTATATGAATTCCTTTTTTAACCCCATTTCTATTCAGCAGATGAATTGTGAATATGCAGAAAAACAACACAAGTTACTCTCACATTAAGCTTATTATTTCACAAGAATGCTCTGATCCTAAATGTTTTATCTCCAGATGATGAACTTACAAAAATGCAGGCTAAACGATTGCGTTTTTGTCATTTTTGTTTCTCTTCCACATGTGTGGGGTATAATCAACAGTCTCTTTAGCTGTATAACATTTCTACTGAGTTTTCCTTTGTGTTTTACTACCACAGGTGTAATGGGATCTCATGGCACGAGATGCAATATAGGAGGCAGGAAAACTCACCAACAGCACCTTATTGCCACATAATTAAAATATTCTTTATTGCCTGCCATGTACCAATTTTTAGGTCGTGTGACGAGGATGATGAAATTTTGTCCAATCATACTGTCCACATAGGAGAGGCCACATTTATTTCCTTAAGCCCGACCGATTGGCTTGGACAGAGCCACTCATCCTCAGAACAGCCGATGAAGGGTGGAAATAAGTTTTAAACTTAAATCTTCAAAATTGATTATATCTTGACTTAATTTTTATATGTATATGTTTGAAAAGTTTTTTAAAAGTCTTGACAAAACTCCTGGATCAAACTGGCTGCATCATACAGCAAATGGTAAACAGAGAATGGTACCCAAATACTGTTACTACAATGAAGCTAAACTGCATAGATATTGTACATCTATTGTCTACATTAAGACAATCTCTCTTGTTCTCCAAACAACACAGAGATCTTATTTCACAGGTAGAATTACTAAACCTTGTTTGATGTGGTCAAGAAGAGGTGTGTTTTGTTAAGGACATGGACACAAATTAGTTCTGGTCTAATAGAAATTAAAGGGACTTGCTTACTGCAGCACCTGTTCAAATTGGTGTAATAACACACCAGCAGATCGATTAGGCCAGCAGCCAGAGACTGAGCCAACCAGACAGAAGCAGCATCTCAGGGCCGTGCTGCAGACACAAATTCACAAAGCGTAAACAACACACAGCAAAACTCTGCGGCTAACCTGTGAGACAAGACATTAGCCTTTGTCCTCTAACTCATAAGGCTGACAGATGAATCAACCACTTCATTTACCAACAAGTAGAAATGGTTGCTCAGAAGGAGATGAGATTAACAGCTGCTTAAAACAGAGAAATAAGACACCATTTGGCCTTGGATGTCTCACTGAAGAAGAAGATCTTTGTGTTTCCATAAAACCGGCAAATCACAAGGCACGTCTGACCGTCACATGTTGCAACAGATAGCATGCCACTGGAGCAACTATTCCTCGGGTCTCACAGTAAATCTCACGGGACAGGGATTGCGCGAACATTAATGTTTACCATGAGGTTCATGAATAGAGACGATAAAATAAAACCCGACTGGGAGCCCCGTCTCCGTCGACGGCAACAGAAACGCTAAGCTGTTGTCAGCTTCAACGGTTCCCATGGGACCGTCCCGGAGGACACGCACAAACACAGATGGGCTCTTCTGCCATCCAGACCTAAAAGCACTTCTTAGAGCACATTTACTGGCAGCAGGCTGGAAGTCTGGAGGCAGCAGCAGAAGGCTTTGCAACCCTAATGTGTGACCCTGGCACGGTCTCGGCGTGCAGACGGAGATAAGGACTGCCTGTTTCCCAGACTCATCAGTATTCCTGCTCATTTCCATTCAGTCAGGTCGGATGGAGGCGGAGAGAATTTCTAAACTGGCAACAGTAACTGATAAAAATATGCCTCTGAGCTTTTCTTTTGTAAATACACATTTTGTCCCATTACAAACTTTTATCAATATCATTAGGGTTGCGCGTGACAGACAAAATAGCAAATAAATGGGGAAAACAAAAATTATCCACCGTTTTATAAAAACTGGGAAGCGTGTCATTCATTTAGCCTCTTGAATCAATAGTGATAAATAAAAAAAACTTCACCACAAGTCATATAATCAGTAAATATCGTCCACCTGTGTCTAGTTTCTCTGAATCCATATCCAAGTCGTATCCATCCATATAAACTGAAAGGCTGGGCAAAGAGGAACAGTAAAAAAAAAGCCAAACAATTTGAAGTTTATAGTAACAGGACCACATTAGACACATGCTACATTTAACACATGGAGACTGTCACCGCATAAAGTGACACTTGATGAAGGTTATCTATTTGACGTTTCAATGAGTGGAGGTGCCAAGTAAAACAGACGAGCGGATGACAGGAAGTCAACGTCCAGCAGCAGGATACTACTGAAAACAAAATGTTATCTAATCTTTTGATGAGGTCAACATCGGACCGTCCCACTTACAAAGCCATTATATCATAGCTATGTGCAATTCAAAGCTATAAAAACAAGCAATTATGAGAACAGTGTGAAATGCTGCCATGGCAATGTGAACATTGTTGCTATAAACAAGGGCAGGTAGAAAGAAATGCGAGATCATCAAACTATCTCAAATCTGGGGCCGTCAGCTTCTTCTAAAAGTTAAGAGTTTGTGGTGAGTCTTTTTTCTGGAAAGATTAATAATCAGTTTGAAAATTTCACAGTAATCTGACAGATCTACTTCAGTAAGTAACCCCACCTCACAGTGATGTGCCTATGACAACCTGTGTGTCTCTGCTATTGTCTCCCATTACTGGGTTTAATGCAGCAAACTGAGAACAACGACATCAATAATACATGTGAGCCACTGTAGCTCTGAAAACAAAACAAACAAAAAAAATACACATTGCACAAAAAATGTCTGGACTGCAAGGAGGGAGAAAAGTTGGCCACAGTTCGAAACCTTTGAGACCAGAGGATGATGCAACCTCTACTGCAAGATGTGAAATCAGAAATAAAGAGAGGGGTTAAGCTTGTTGCTTAGTTCCAATAACACAGACTTGTCTTTAGACCGTTTTTCCTCAATGTTGCCATGGAAGTCTGCCACCTCAGTAAACACTAATGCTTAAAAGTATCGACATACTGGCAGGTATTTAAAACAGGCTTGGACCTTTTCCCAACCTGAACTGCTTTGTCATTCAAAAAAAAAAAATCATTCATCAATTCATGTTGTCAAAGCAACATGAATTGATGGATGCAAAACATTCACAGTAAGCAGCTGAGAAGAGTCAAGTATGAAATGAAAAAGAGATAAAATGAGCATCACCTGGTCAATTTGGATTTGATGGCATGTTGTGATCATATTCTTAGTTTATTGTAATACGTTTTAGTTTAAACATTTCCCACTTCACGTTTGGAAGATTGTTTTACAGATGCTGAAGAGAGCACTGATTCTTTCTGAGCTGGGAATGCCAGCAATCCCCCAGAATGAACTGGAGTGTGTGATGGAGGTGGCTGGGGACTGTTAACCCTCAATCTTCTCTCAAATGAGTGCAAGAAAATGGATGGGCGAATAAATTTCTGTTCTGATTAGTCTCTGTTTGAAGCAGAAAACATTTATCACATAAAGCTATTTGCTTATTTGATGCTTTATGTTCACCCTGCATGTGGTTGGTGCATGAGTTCCAATGCTGCAAAAACTAAATAAAAACAACCACTTTAACAGGAGATTTCCTAAAGTTGCAAACCTTTTGGTCCATCCCTTCCAAATATTTGGCATCTCAAACCAACAACCTCTCCCTCAATGCAGGACCACCTTCCACTACCCTTCCCCTTTCTATTCCCCCCATTTACTATTTTCCCGCCCTGGAAAGGAACACATGCTAAAGAAAGAAAAACAGCCATTCATAAGTCCTCACCATCATCATGGTCCCTGATTAGGCACCATGAACTGGCCTAAAAGCCCCAACAACTAGAATAGCATAATATAGAAAATGCGTATTCAATTAGACAGGCTGTGTTGAAACAAAAACACAAAATTTCACCAATTTTGTGTTGAAACAAAACCAGCAATACCTTTAAACAAAACGAGCTGGGGACTTCACACACTACCTGACGCACACAATCCAAAACCTTAAATTAACACAACTGATTTCCAAGACAATCAGCTGCTTTAGAACACGACACCTTTCAGGAACAAACGCAGCACAATGAAAATGGTACAAAGCATAATTTCCATTGTTGGATCAACCCAGACTGACCGCAGTGAGCCTTTGTTTGGAGCCCCGTTTCTAATGTATCACCCCACCTTTGCGGGTAAAACCTACATCCACCCTGGCTAACACTATTTAAAATTAATATGTATTTAAGAGGCAAAAACACACTTGGCATATCAAAAAGTCCTCCAACCGAAGCGTAGCTAAAATAAAACGTTTAAACTACAAAAAAAAACATTTCAATGTACTAGTACGATTTTTGCTTCCAAAGGCGTTAATGAGACTTAAATAATCAAAATGCTAACTGAAATTACTGTAGCAATGAGTCTTCAAAAAAAAACTTCTACGACTTGTATTGCAGTCTTACCTTGACAAAAAGCTCGATAACGGGTTCGTTGTCCGCCTTTACTCCGTTCTGTGGCACGGATAACGACATTTTGGCTTCTTTTAAGTTTCAGGGCAAAAACGACTTTTTTCCCCCCTTTGCTACCACACCCGAATCAGTTCGGTTCTGTCCCCTCACTTCTTTTTTTTCCCCCTCCTCTCTTTCTTTTGGTAATTTTAGCACCAAAACCTCGTGGATATTTTCTTCCCCTCCGAAGGAGGAGCGGCAGTTAGAAGCAGACAAAAGCGAACGAGGAGGAAAAAGGGCAGCGGGGTCTAACCAAGTACAACTGTTTCAATGTCCACTAAGCTAGCGCAGCTAACTAAACTATGGTTAAAGCGCGAAGCTCTCTCTGCTGGTCCTGTGAGAACCGTGATGGCTCAGGGTGGGAAGAAGCAACGGGAATACTTAGCGTGATGTCATTCAGAAATGTGGGAGGTGAAGCTTGTGCTGAAGATGGTGATTCCCTCAGAGCCGCTTGGTGGCTGACTGCAGAGGAACCGTGTGTATGGCAAGCTCATTTACGACATAATAGTTGTTCATCAAACCCTGGGAAAAGCTAAGTCCAGAATTCCCCATATCCCTGACATTTTGACTTTAAATTACTTTTTGAAAAATTAAGTACAATTTTTTAAATGGTATGTCAATTACAATCAGTAGAAAATTTTTTATTGGCATTGCTAAGTTTTTATCACCCGAGAACCAAAACCTTTCAAAGAATTGATGTAATTTGTTCAAAATGCTTCTTTTACTGACTATTTGTGGACAAGAACCAGGGTATCTGAGGACTACAGCATCAAACCAGGGACAGCTGCTGAATGATCCCCCTGACTAATCTGAAAAACAGATCATTCTGTTTAGTGACCTCCAGACTCTGAAGCTGTCTTCCCTTCAACCCTGTGGTCTCTTTAAAAAGTTGCAAACTTATCTTTTGAAATATAATTAATTTTACAAATAACTTGCTTTATGCATTGTTGGCTCAAGCTGTTGTACTATCTTGAGAAGCGTTTGGCATAGTTTCTCTTGAAAGATGGTATATAGTTTTACTTACATTTGATCAAAAGTGAGCAAATTAAAAAAAAGAAAAGAAGTGCACTGTCATGACCACATGGCCACTCCATGAATCACCCTGCTGGGCGCCATGCCACATTCAACATCTTTGTAATGTAACTTTTCAAAACCTTTGGAGCTGTGCTTTGCTTTACACTTTGACAATCACACTTCTTTAGTAGATAAACATGAGTGACAACATTCTGTTTTAAACAAAGGTTTACGCTGTGTCTTAAAAAAAGGTTTAATTCTGAAAGGATGACAGGATGACGAGAAAAGGTTACTAAATACAAATCATACACTATAGCAGTCCCACAGAAATTAGCACAGGTCAGGGGCATCAACAGAAATTGCATATCAATCAGTTTAGAAAAAAAATAATGCATGTTTCACATCAAATTGCTTTCATTTTCAAATAAGACAATTTCAAAGTCAGAATAAAGCAGGTTAAATGATCCAACACCTCAGTTAAGTTAGAATATGAAACAGGATGTTTTGTTAAAGCCTCTTCAGCTGCACATGACGTAGATGCAGCTTCCACTGGGAAAAGACATTAGTAACACTTTCTTATTGTATGGTGTTATTTCCTTACGCTCTTCATATGGTCAGTGGTCCATGCACATCAGAGGTAATCACTGAACATGCAATCGCTTCTTAAATGATCTACTGTACATCGACATATCATTAACCTGCCCAACTCAATCCTATGAAATTAAAAATTTCTCCTGTTTAACAATCTCAAAGTATTGACAACACAAGTTTTACAGTTTAGATAAACTATCTAATGGATCCTTTTTTTTTTTTTTTTTTTAAAGAAACTCACTTTCCAGAATGTACCAAACCGGTAAAAAGAAACAAGATTCAAGAATCAACAATTTGTACATTCTAAAGCTGAACCTAGGATGATGACAAAACATCAAAAGTGAAGGGAAAACTCAAAGGCTTGATATTTCAGGACATCTCTGAAGGAGACATCTGGGCCTTCCTCATAGAGCGCAGTGCCTTTTCTCGGAGATGCTTTTCCAGATCGTCTAAGGCGTCATCGACTTCACTCTCCGATTCCTGCACAAATTAATACATCTTTTTTTTAATTTAGTAGAAATAATTTTGATATCATACCCTCATCGGTGCAAAATACTTCAAAAGAATCCTTTACCTTCCTCGAATCGCCGTCTTCCTCTGCAGGTCGACTCTCCTGGACGTCGCCGGTCGCAGCAGCACCGCTTTTCTCCTTCTTATGCTTCTTGTGCTTTTTGTGCTTCTTATCTTTCTTGTGTTTCTTTTCCTTCTTCTTCTTCTTTTTCTTTCCACCACCGTCAACATCTGAATTCTGAAAAAACAAATCCATGTTCACATTATGATTAATGTAAATGTAACCTCGCATACGTCATAGAATTGAACTATGTCAAAGTCATGAGCTCCTCTTTCTGTCATAAATTTAAGGACAGGTGCATCTGAGAAAATTGAAAAGTACCATCAAAATGTGATTTTAGCATTTAAAAATTGTATTCTTACACAGAAAATTAAATATGAAAGACCAAAAAAAAAAATCTGATTTAGAAGTGCTGACCAACAGGAAAGTCCTTATATTGCACAGTAAACCCCATAAAGGAAAAACAGCCTCTGGCTCTGCTGACTTGTTAAGGAGGTTCACGTTGCTTTGATGATCTCTTATATGCCAAAACAAATTATATTTTGATACAAATGCTACTAAAATTGTAAATTCCTTGCAGACATAAATTTTTCAACAAAATTGACACAAACCTGGCTAAACAGACAACTAAACCCTGCCGGCATTTGCAGAGGCTCATCCAAACAATCGGTTTAATTGTGAAGTTTAAAAATCCACTAACATGGCAAATTTATCTGGAGATGACCGATTTGAAATATTTTGTCTGTGAGGTCCACATTGTAAAAGGGAAAAAAAGTTCATAGATAAAATAATTACAGTGTATTAGCAGCACAGTAAGCATATTGTTACACATCTTAAGTTACAATCCTTTGCTCTTTATTGGAAAGAATCCTGCGACTCCAGAAAAGGTTACTTCAGTACCAAAATGGAGGAGTATCAAATTTTGTGACAACCGTATTCAATACTGGCCTTCAGTTCATACGCATCACTAACTCTGGTGTCTTATCTTCCTTTAAACTCTCTATGGTGTTTAATTCAGATCAGAAGGCTGAAAAATGAAGCTAGATGACATCACAGTCATTAAGGCAGGCATCAGGACTCCAGTTCCTGCTGGAGAATGAAACCAGAATCCTCACAAAACTCAGCAGAAAGAGGCATGAAGCCCTTTAAATATTTTGGTGGTGCAGTTGTAGTTTTCATCAAAGAATTCAGACAAATACCAGCAGATGACATGGCTCCTCAAACCAGAACAAACTGTGGAGGATTAACATTTGTCACCAAGCAGCTCAAATTCAGAGCCTCTCAATTTAGTTTCAAGAAATTGATCTTCATACTTCTAAAAACTTTTCATTAGCTGTTAATCAAAATAACTAGAAATACACACGTGGCATTTATGATGCGGCATAAAATGCACCTACTCGTGTTTCCTTTATTACCTAAATAACTAAAATAAATGAGCTTTGAGGATATTCTAGTTTATTGAGAGGCAACTGTACTGGACAAACCTTGCTGGGAGACTGACTGCCAGAACCACTGGTAGCCTTTTTGGCCGGGGGAGGAGGAGGTGGAGACCCGCTGGCGGAGCGGGAAGGTGACGGGGAAGCTGAGGCCGGGGCCAGAGCCGGGGCCGGACGTTTCTGAGCTGCCGGTTGAGGGGAAAGCGATCGGGATCTGGACGAAGCTCTTCTTATCGGCTTCGGACTGGGAGAGATTCTATCAAAAAGAAAAGAAAGAAATTTAGAGGCTAAATATTCAAAAGCAACATTAAATCTGCATCTGAAGGAAACATATCCTAAAGTCACCTTTTGTTACGCAGCTCTGGGGTGCGAGACACCCTACGGATGAGCTTACTGCTGTGTGGAGGGGACTGCTGTCTTCGCTGGGCGGAGGGGGACGTGCTGGACGAATCGAAGCGTCTCTGGGGACTAGTGGACCGCCGAACAGGGCGACCTCGGTTAGCGGGGGAGGGGGAGAGGCGTCTAGCAGACATGACAGGGGATCGGGTGTCCCTGTTGGGCCTGGCAGACGGCGGGCTCCTTCTGTGTCTCGGGGGAGACGAGGAGGAAGGAGGCGAGCGTCTCCGCTGAGCGGGAGAGCTTCTACGTTTAGGTGATCTGGAGGAGCGTCGCTTAGGGCCCGGAGAAAAACGCTTCGTGGGAGAACTGGACAGCTTCCTCTTCTGTGGAGGCAAAGGTGAGGGGCTGTAGCGGCGCTGGATAGGGGGGGAATATCGTCTGGGCGACAGAGAGCGACGGCGGGGAGGAGGGGAAGGAGACCTGGGAAGAGACGCATTTATAAAGCAAACCAGGTTTTCAAATATTAAATGCTAATGTTCTTCATCAGTAGCAAGATTATACCTGCGCCTGGGAGGGGAGGGAGATCTACGACGCCGAGGGGGAGAAGGAGAGCGACGTCGGCGTCCAGGAGATGGAGAACGTCTCCTCCTGAAAGGTACAAACGTCAAACAATCTTTTATTTTACTTCACATCAGGAAAAATATAAAAATTATATGCGGAAGAAATCACTATCAAATAATCTAGCTGTTTAAAAATCAAGTTGTCCAACCTTGGGGAGGGATCTCTATGTCGCCTACGAGGTGAAGGCGTACGGCTGCGTTTCCTCCTTACTTCACCGTTTCTGGCGCCTGGCCCTGCTGCTGACCTCTTAGGTCCTTCATCCTCTGAGGAGGAAGATCCTGAATCTGAAAGAAAGAAAACAAAAATCCAACTTTTTTTTTTCTTATGGCTTTACGCTTTGCTGAAAAGACAAAAACAACAACACCAAGGTTGGGACAAAGACACAGCTTCTAAAGTCCATGAGACGATGGAGGCACGATGACAGAAGGAGACTCGGTTAGAAACAAGGGTGAAAAAAAATAACGTGGAAAAACAAAAACGCTTCTTAACCTGAAGAGGACTGTTGATTCTGCCTGCGATACTGACGTCGCTGCTGCACCGAATCTGCTGTTGCCCCTTTTTCATTTTTATCCTCCTCTGAAATGTAAAGCATTGAGCGACTGATCAGTGTGAGCAAGGCCATGGACAGAGAGCCAAGGAAGAGTTACAGAAAGTACTTAGCGTTCACAGTTGGCTTTGTCAGAATATGGTGCAATATAACAATATGGAAGGTGCTGGACTCCTTTATGGAGTTGTACCGTATGACTGGTTCTATTTTTGTTCAATACACTGACTTTGTAGCTTTGTAAACTCATGGATTTGCAAAAGTATTCATACTCCTTGACCTCTTCCCCATTTTGACACACTACAACCAGAAACAGAGGGATTTTATGACACATATAAGTTGGTTAAAAAATGTTTTCAACGGTTATGAATCTCTGCAGGTTCTCCAGAATTACCAAGGGAGTAGAAAAGGCATATTGGATCACTTATTGCCACAGTGAACATTTTTAATTTCTTATGGTAAGAATCTGGAATAGTTTTTTATAAAAATAAATTCAAACTGATAGTTTTTTTTTACAATTTTCTCCATGAGAGCATTCAATGAAAAACAAAAGGTCCATACCGCCCACCCCTTCTCTCACTGTCTTAAAGCTGGGCCATAATGTACAATCCAATTAAATAGTGCTTTATGAGAAGCTCAGAGCTTATTTTATAATTAATTCAATTTTAAATTTCTACATCTAAAAAGAGATCAAATATCACACTCGTGTAGCCCATTTAGATGTAAATAAGAATACCTCAGTAAAGAAGAGGGATAAATATTAATACACACTAAACTTTTTATATCTATATTTATAAAAACTGAAGATCATGAATCATTATTTTTTTCTTTACAAAAAAAT
Source organism: Micropoecilia bifurca (assembly GCA_903067075.1). Taxonomy (NCBI): domain Eukaryota; kingdom Metazoa; phylum Chordata; class Actinopteri; order Cyprinodontiformes; family Poeciliidae; genus Micropoecilia; species Micropoecilia bifurca. The sequence goes on from CAEGAF010113504.1 coordinate 18,440, forward strand.
AATGCTTTGCCTTTGTTGATCCCAACCAAAAAGGAAAAAAAAACCGGAATATTGTGGTTGCAAAATATGAAAAAGGTCAAGATGTATTAAACTTCGAAACTTTCCTGTATACACAACAGAACTTGGATCAAGTTAGCAAATTAAAACTTTTCAACAATATTCTTAAGTAAAGCAGTAACACTTTATTTGAAGGGGGGTTAATAAGACTGTCATGACACTGTCATAAACATGACATGAAACATGTCATGAACATGAATAAGCCTTCATGAATATTTATGACTGTTCTCATAAAGTGTCATTTGGTAAATTATGACACTTTTAATACAAAGTTGACATTATTCAGAATGTCTTTGTTATGACAACTTGACATTAACCAAGAAATCATTACTGTTTAAACTTTACCTTTAATAACATAAAGATACCTAATTTTTATAACAAATTTATATTGGTCTTAGTGATATCTCAGTACCACTATTTGTGTTGGAAGCTAGAGGTGTAGTCATAGAAACCAAGAACCAATCCAAAATGATTTTAGCACATTTTTTGGAACCGATATTAAATTTAGCATTCACTCTAATTTAAGATAAAAATCACTGGGCTTCAATAGAAATAAAAAAAAATATTCATAAATTACAGAATATGCTTGTAGGAACACTTGTTTAGTAGAACTGTCAGAAGATCAGCAATTTACTATACAGACTTTCCACACCAGTCCTTTCTTAAAAACCCATTTGAAGTCCAGGGCTGGTCGTTGTATTTTTTTCTTAAAAGACTACAAACTCTTACCTGACTCAGATCCCTCAGAGGTTCTGGCCTTTACAAAATCAGATGGAGAATCTCCCCTTCCGCCAGGTTTTCGCTTTATAGCTAAAAATGACAGATTCAAAACTCAACATGCATTCACTGTAACTGAAACCTGAAGATGTGTAGGTGAAATATTCTGACTGTAGTAAAAACACAGTTTGCTCAGCAGAACAAGAGGTGAAGGTCTTACCTGATGATCTTGGCGGGGAAGCGGAGCCCCGGCTTCTCCTGGCTCGGGGAGACGGCGAGCGTTTGTCCTTCCCGACGGGGCTTACAGAAGCGTCAGGACGATGGAGCTGTTTCCGGGGTGGCGATGTAGATATTGTCTTCACAGGTTTCTTAGGTGAAGGTGACCCTGAGGAGCTGCTACCAGAAGATGAAGCAGAACGGGAACGCCTCCTAAAATTAACATATTTCCAGTAATTTAGGAAAACCTAATCAAATTAAATTAAATCTAATTACGTTAACCTTCGGGGGCTTTAAATATCTAATGCGTCTGTGAAGGTACGACTAACCTGCGAACAGGAGACCGCCTGTGTCTGTGCCTCGAGCCGGTGGGGCCACGTCTAGGGGGACTCCTCCGACGGGGAGACATCCTCCTTCTGGGACTTTGTCTTCTACGAGGGGAGTAGGATCTGATATAGTAGAGAGAACACAGTTTTATTACACTTTTTTAACATTTGTTTCTGTGATATTTTTGCAAAAAAAGAGAAATAATCACCTTGACCGGGAGCGTCGCCTGCGAGAACGAGAGTGAGAGCGTGAGCGAGAACGGTGGTGGGGTCTTTCCCTCCTCGTTTCCTTTTCCCTTTCACGAGACCTCGGCCTTTCCTCTTTCTTGAGGGATTTCTCTGGGGACGGTTCTTTGACTTCGGTCACAGAGTCTGGTTTAACTGACTCTACAGCTGTGTCACTATTAAAAAAAGACAAGCGAATGAATACATTTTAAGTATGCAAAAAGAAAGAAGCAAAATCGAGTTGACACAGAAGAGGGAGTTTTACATTAACCCAGTAGACGAAGCTTCTTGGATAACGGTTTCTGGCAGGCCTGTTCCTGACGTGTCTGGCTCCTCAGGCTGCTGCTGAGACATTTTAGTGTTGGACTGCATCAGAGGTGGAGGAGGAGAGTCTCCAACAACTGGGCTGGGTTTGCGCACTGGGGATCGCGACGGACTACGCTTCCTTTCACGCTTCCCTGGTGACCTCGTCTTCCACCTTATCAGACACGCAGTAATGTTAGATTCAATACAGAGACAAATCCGCATGTTTAAATTCAGATAACTTTCATTACAACAACAAAAAAACTGTCTGCAAATTCACACACAAAGCAAAAGAAGCCCAAAGAAGCAAAAGAGAAAACACATACCTTCTTGGGCTCTTTGATCGAGTCCTTTCACTTGTGTCCTTGTCCTTCTTATCCTGGTCAACCTTTTTCAAGGAAGCAAGCTTCTCCTGTTCAATCTGCCAGATATGAATCACATGTAAAATGATGTACAAGATTTTTAATAATATTGTCAGTGTAAAATACTGAGGTAAACCGGATCCCCTCGCTCTAGATTTCCACAGGAATGTTTTCATCACATAAACGCAACATAAAAAAAAAAACTAGCTTTACTGTGATGTGTTAAGATATTTATTCAAATGTGAGCTTCCCCACAACACCGAGCTGTTCTGTTGTGAAGATAATCACCTGTCTCTGTCGGATTTCTTCTTTCTTCTGCTCTAGAAAAGCAGAGGGGATGCCAGCGATGTTCTCCTGCGCGCTCAGCAGCAGGGGCCAAAGGTCCCTCATGAACTCCCGGGCGTTCTTCCCATTCAGGAACCCCGTCAGGTTGATCTGCATCATCTTGCTATCGGGGTGCTGCAACACAAACATGAAGGGGAGAAAGAAACAAATATGGCCATTTAAATAATTGAAAAGAAAACATCTAGAGGGAGGCAGGGCCCCAGAAATGGGGTGACCTACCTTCTAGCCCTGTCTAAGCTAATCCTGAGTTATAATTAGCCTTATCAAAAACATGTACAGCTCTGAAAGCAAAACTTAACATCTAAGGGGTTCACTATGAGAATTGTACACAAAAAAACTAATTAACTCAGATACTGTATTGTACTCAATCTCTTGGGACTGACAATGTGAGTTAGCTGAGGGGAGACATATCTAGTAATAAAAATGCATGCAAAAAAAATGTTTTTAAATCCCAGTTACATCCCAGTAAACCCTATTGCAATCTTTTGAGAGATTACTTGTATTCCTCAGAGCTACCCCGCTACTTTTCATCCCTGTGCCACTAACCACCCCCAGTTCTTCCAGTCTCCCCACAGTCTATAGTTCTGAGTTTAAACAAGTAAGCACAATACAGAGTGCATCAAAACCCAACACAGCAAGTACAGTTCCGGTGTCTTCAGTGAGTCCCGTGGGATCAGTGGGCACGGAGCTCCATTGGCTGGCTTCCGCCTCCCTACTGCTTGAGACTCAACCACCTTGAGCATAATGTTATATCATTTATCTAAATTGCAAGAGACGAACAAGCAATAATGAGTACACAGTTACACAAAAAAATATATATTTTTATTCAAACTAGATAAAATTGAGACATAGCATAATCTCAACTCTATTACAGTACAATTTATTTTCACAATACAAAAGTAATTATCTTAGTTAGCTTTTAACACAACCCCTGCAAATAAAAAAAACTAGAGCAAGCTAAAATTTAAAGTAGAACATTAGCTGAAAGCTATGTTGCTGTCAAAACAAACATCATGTGAAATAAATACCTAGGAATTTGAACACAGTAGAAAAATCAAGGTCCTAACCAAGGCCAGTATCCATAGATGCTTGCAAAGGGTATCCCATGGTGTAATAAAAATATTATTTAGGATTTCTTATTTAATGACGAGTTTCTGCTTCACACTGGCCTTCTATTACTAAAAACAAATGTGTGTGCAATGATAACCAGCCAATAGTAGACATCACAAGAGATTTGTGTTATACGAAAAAAAAACCTTGACTGTTTTATTTCCTTGTTTTAAACAAAAAACGTACGAGGGGAATAAAAGGGGATAGCTTATTCTGACAGGAGTGCAAATCGGGTTATTTCAAATTAAACGTCTTACACTAAAGTTGGTTATGGAATAGATAAACAGTTTTTAATGGATGTGTGCATTGGTAAGATGATATGTAGCTGAAAAGTATTGTTTCTAGTGGTTCAAATTGTTGTTTTTTGCTGACCTCCAGTGGTTGAAGTTATCAACTTGCAAATGTAAAACACTCTTCTTGTATCTATAAACAAGGAGAGTTCTGGGATTTAAAGATGTGCAATAAAAAGTTAATTGAAAAAAGAGAATTTGATCAATAAAAAAAATTAAGAACTTAAAAAAGGAAAGCAAGTAAACTTGAATAGGTAGTAAAGGTTTTAGTAAAAAATTTGACCTAGAAAAATATTTAAGGCACCATTTTGTCATTGCTTTTACAAACCATTACAGTTTCACTTTTTCTCCATTTAATGACTAAGGTGAGAAGATCTGTTTTTTCCTCCCTTAATAACATTGATATATAGTTTTAACTATATACGAATGGCTACTCATAGTGATTCCTATTGGCCCTAGCAACACTGCTTCACACTTTATTTAGCAACTTTTAAAGCCCTATGCAAAGCTACGGCAGGGTGTAGGTAAAAGTGCAACTTCAGACCCCACTCTGAAAAACTAAAGGTGAAACTTGCAATCAGTGAGGTCAGTGAGACAATACTTTTCAGTTTCTGATTCGATAAGTAAGGAAATAAATATTAATTATACCAAGAAACAAGCTTCAAATTTTTTTTAACCTTTTTCTGCATTATCTTTTATCATCTATAACATAGTTAAATATAGCCTTAGCAGCCAAATTGTAAACTATATATATATATATATATACATACGGACAGTATGATTATGGTACTGTTCAGTTTTGTCTTTCACTGGCATGATATGGATGATCCCTATATACAACTCACCTCAAAACACACACTGCATCATGAAGGGAGAGTTGGGCTCAGAGACTTTGGGCTCAGGAGAGAGCTAATTAGATGTTGGTGCTATACTTCTGATGCAAGGTATAACATCCATATTGGTTCAGGCCTTTTAAATCATAAATCACATCATCATTAGAAGACTGCTGAATAAAGGCATGTTGTCACAAAACAGCAAAACATGGAAATTTAACACAAGTCAGATTTAAACTAATTTTTACTTTACCCATTCAATTTCAGTGTCACTAGGATCTGCAAATATTTGTTCATGTCCCTTCTTACTGGCTTAACAATACCCTCAAATTAACAACAGGTCTTTCAATAAAAAAAAAACAACAAAACATTAAGACAATGACTTTACCTTCTCTTCAAGTTGGTTGAATATGAACTCTATGACCACATCATCCTCAAATCCCAGAATCTCAGTCACACGTTGAGTGATCCATGGTTTGATGACTTCTAGGTTCACTTTTGTCATGTCCACCTATGGAAAGAAAAAGCAACAGTTGTGGAAATGTAAACACACAGCAAATATGTTAATAAAATATATAAATACTATAAAGTAATTAAAAAGAAAAACTTATGTCAGCATATATATTTTTCAACAATAAGGTAAATGGCTCACTCTGCGCTTCACTAAATAGCCCATTTAAACCAATGTTCAAGTGAATGCAAGCATAACGGATGAATTCATCTGATCTCCAAATGGCATGCACACATCTCTACACGTTATAAAATCCAACTTGGAGGAATCTCATTGATGATGAAGGATTTTTTTCCAAAAACTGCACATGCTGCATTCAGGTACAACTGGGACACTAGGATGTCCCAGCTTAAATATTAACTTCAAAGTAGGGCTGGGAGATATAGCTGAAAAACCTAATATACAAGTGTTTCACATCAGTCAACATCAATAATTGTTGATTTCCGTTTTAAATGTCTGAAATACTGCCAAACTGGTAGTGGGACTATTCTTATTTTATTCAGTTTTCAATCCACACCGTGTTTTGTTTTGTTTTTTATAAGCAGTTATGAGGCAAAGTGGTGAAACCTGAAACTGCAAGTTACTCAACAGGTTGTTGCTACGCAACCAAAGACTGAGTTAGCTGATGCCACCAACCTTGCTAATGGGTTGCATCTGTGGCATCTGTGTAGTTCTGCATTGGAGTTCAGTGAATATTCTATCAGACGTATTATCTATATTGATCACATGTTTATCGCAAATTAGATTGTAATTGATTTATTGACCAACCCTATCTAAATATGCTTAAAAGCCATTTAAACATATTTAATTATCAAATATGGTCAGTTACTTTTAAAAATGTCTTAAATTTAACACTAATTGTTTTCAATTGGTTTTAATTTCCAGTCAGTTCTAAGCTTTTCCATTCTGAAGGTTTAGAACAGAAAATCTAATGAAGTTTAAAAACTGAAAAAGATTATTTGCTTACTGCAGAACAAAGTGAAAATATATGTAAATATTTTTAATTTACTTGTACTGAAAACATAACAAGAAGAGATTTTTGCCTACTGCTACAGTCCTACAAAAGTCTCCTATAAGGAAATTTGACTATGCAACTTATAAGACTTAGCAGCAGCAGGTCACTCAAAGAATTATATTGGGCTGATTAGAGGTCAAAATTGCTCATATTTTTTAAACATCAACTTGTTTATATGGGCCACAAGTACAGCAATAAAAAAACTACCAAAAAAGAAGATAACGTGCAATTTATTCACCATAACATAAAATATTTGTTTGTTTTATTTATCTCAGTCTTTAAATTACATAAAAATTAAGTAAAGAGGTGAAAAAATGGTTTATCTGCACAATTTGGAAGTAGGAACAACAAAGTAGGAAGATTGTGTACAAAATTTGGAGTATTATTTCAACCAAACTGACTCAAAAGCAACAAGCTTTTATTTACAAGCTTATGATTAAATGCCTTTAATGATGTTCTGAAATGACGCATATACTGACATATAGCAGAACCTTATGAATACTGGACAAGGAAGTCCAGCATGCACGTGTTTCTAGAAGTAACTTCGGCTTAATCATTTCCGTGTAAATAATACTTGAGGAATTTTAATGCAACAAGTTTGTCTTTTAGAACACAAACATCCATGTCAATAATAAAGCTCGTTGTCAGACATAACCCACCTTCTTGTCGAGACATTCTGCAAATTTCAGCTGCTTCAGCAATTTCTTCTGCTTGTTGCTGAAACGGTTGTCTTGCTCCGCACTCGTGCCCTAAAATAATACAAGAAAAACAGGCAAACATTTTTCAGTCAATCTGGGTCACGCATGATGATCAGTTGCTAATTCACCAGCAGAAAGATAATGGTTTCGTAAAAGCCGCCACCTTAAAAACAAGATAGGAACACTAGGGGGACATTAGTAAGCAAGAAGTCAACAATCCCGTGTGTAACATTTCTAAGTAACATCGGCGCAAACGTGTTCGCGAATAGCTGCTCGAAACATTAGCGACGCACCAGCCAGGCGCCATCTTAAGCCAAGGTCTGGTCTAATTCCTGCAATATTACCTACACATAGCCTAAAAACATTTTTAACCGGCAAAGTAACATTTAATGGTGAAGTAATAGAATAAACACGTGTTATATAAACATTAATTAATTCCTAAAACGCCTCACTTCAAATAAACCTCATAACGAAATCCCGAATTATTTGACATCAGTTGATAGACGAAGCCACGACCGCACTGCTTCTAACAGTATGGCCTCCTACCTAAACACACGCGCCATATTCACGACAAATATCAACAATATATGAACATGCAACCAACCAAAACGGCGATAACGCAGTAGCTATTTGCTTAAAGCACTTACGCGGAAAAATCCCGCGTCCATTTTTGTCGAAATATGATTGTTTGAGGCGCAGTGGAGAAGGACGTGCGTCGGGCCCGGTTAAACTCTTGAGAGGGAAGCCGGATGAAACGTGCGTCCCATGAGGAAGGAACCGGTACTGCAGCTGGAGGAGTAGTTCCGATTCTGTCGAATGGTTTTGGAGAACGAAAGTTGCGAAAGCAACTCTACATAAATTCACACTGTTTACTGCGAGTATCGCTTAACAGTAAGACAACAAGGGTTTTAGATTAGGAGCCTGATCACACAGCACCTTTGTGGGACATTTTTTAAATGTATAAACACACTTTCCCGACTCTAAAACGTGGTGGTGGCAGCATAATAATGTGGGGATATTTTTGTTTATCACGGACTGTGAAGCATTTCTGTGAGAAAACCTAGACCCCTCTTAAGTGTGTAATTAAAGAATAACATATTAATTCAGTGATTCTTGAGAATAGAGACAAAATGGGTTTTAATTTCCCCTTTTTTAAAATTACTTCTCAACCTTAAGTATGCAAATATGACAAATAATGTTATCGAAATGTATAGATGCTAAGGTACAGACTCCCAGTTGCAACATTAAAAAAAAATTTGTAATCGACCTGACCTAGAACGTTGTCATCACCATCTGACAAAATAAATAAAAAATAATTTTTATGACCCTATTAGTGATATTTTTACTCATTTACAGACAAATGCTTCTCAAGAAACAACATAAATATTATTTAAAACAAAAAAACATAAAAAGGTCGACGAAGTTGACAGTGCATGACGTAGGTGAAAAACTAGTGAGTAAAATGAAAAGCCTGGTACATGTGAAGTAATGCAATTTATGTAAAATACCTTCAAATGAATTAATTGCACATTTATGTGAGATTTGACAACAATTTCACTGAAAGAGTCAGAAAAACTCTAATGGAGTTGACATATGACGGAGGTGACAAAAAGCCAAACTACCTCAATTTATATGATGTTATTCTGAAGGAGGCCATATTGTAGCTCATCAGGTCCATGAAATCTTTACAATTTACCAAAATTAAGCTTTTATTTCACAAAATGTCATCAAAGTTTTGTAAATTGTCAGTTATGATGTTGACACATCGTGGTTGTGACAAAAAACGTAGGAATAAAAAGAAGAAAAAAGTAAAGAATAATTGGAAAATATAAAAAAATATATTTTTAATTCAATTTATTGATACTTTTATAATTATTTATATGACTACTTATACTTAATTGTCATGACATATAATTTTAGTATTTTTAAAATTGTTTTAAACTATTATAATGTATTGAGTTCTGCTCCTGGACAAGGGCTTTTACAGGCATCATCCACGGACTACAATGTTTAAAATAAAAAAAATTATTCAGCAAATACCTGGAAAATATACATTGTTGTGCTCACATGACCCAGGTTAGTTTAGTCAGATATTTGAAAAAATTATTTTTTGTGTATATTTTATTCAAATTTTGTGCTCTATCCATAGAACCTATTTTGCCCCTATTCTCAAGAGTCACTGATGTGGATTTTGAAGAGTTGACAAATTCAAATGTTAATAATTTTATTTTTATATAATTTACATTCAAATATAAAGCATAATACTCATTTTTATAGATAGAGTAAAACAATTTTGGCAGAAAAACATTTTCATTATCCGTCCATGCTATGGTAACTGTTCAGCATACACCACATTTCCATGCACTATTCTCCAAAGTGATTAAAGGTTGATGATGGTCATTCAAGCACCACTGGTGAAAAATCAAATAAATAAATAACGACCTCCTGTCAGATTCTACATTAAGTAGCTTTATTTTTGATATCATAAAAGAGTGTTTTAAAGGCAGCCAGAATGATCAATGTGGTGAGCAGTCCAGAGTTAGGTGAGCGGCCATACCAGAATATTCTGGCAAACAACAGTTTTGTAACTCTAAAGGTTGCCTCTGGTCTATTGTAAAAAAATATACTGCAATAGAATATTGTGTTGTTGCATGCAGGAAACGTAACATTTAGAGATCTCTCTTCCTTAAAAATAACAATGTGTGTGTGTGTGTGTGTGTGTTTTCTGTTATTTATGGCAACTTTCTGATGTGTAAACTGATGCTTATGACAAGACAAAAAACAAATGTGAAAAAGCTTCAACAGTGTATAATTCCCTGAAGTAGACTGAGCAAGTTTCACTATAAACTAAAAGAATTCACTGATGCTCTGTCGCAGTGAAGTAAAAGAAAGTTGTTGATAAATGCAGGTTGAAAAAGCCAGTGGTGAAGCGTTTGTCTATCAGCTGCCAAAAAGGAACTGCTAGCTGACAGGAAATCCCTCTCTGGTCCTCTTGTCTCTGACACAGCGCAGCATGTCTTTCACCAGTTCCTCGAGCCCGAAGGCTGGTGCCCAGCCCCAATCCCTCCTGGCGTTGGAGTCGTCAAATCTCACAGGCCAGCTATCAGCTGCAAAAGTTACACAAAATGATTTCATCAGTAAGAATATGTTAGCAGTAGGAGTTCGCTCTTTAACTTCACAGAGCTTGGGAGAAAGTGTAAATAAAATTAAGTGCTATCCAGGACTGAAAACCTGTTGGTTCAGAAACCGTCATACTAGTTAACACGTCACATGGAATGCAATAAATATTTTAACCTTCTTGCTTTGTTTCTCTTATCTCATAGCAGATCTTGTGTAATGGAGCTGCTGGTGCCATTAAGTTTGTGCACCTTCCAGCATTTGGCATTGTGGTTCTGTTGGAGTGTTCTTTGTATGCTTCCTCCGTATTAGGACCTGCTAATGCCTGGAAATGGCATTTGTTGTGACATGTGTTGTAATTCCCTTAACATAGCTTGTTAAAAATAAAATGAATCAACACATCGATGAGTTACACAAATTACTTTTTGTCTGCAATATAAATACAAAAACTGCCTTTCTATGTTACATTATATTTGCATAGAAGTAAAAAGAAATCATACCAATTGTTTGGCGCACCGAGTCTGGATTGTAGGTGACTTTAAGGTGTGGGAGATGCTTGCGAATTTCTTGGGCCACCTCCTCCGGTGTGAAGCTCATGGCGGCTATGTTGTAAGTGCGCAGAGACAGCTGGCACTCTGGAGTTTGCATAAACTCTACCGTGGCGCGGTGGCAGTCAGAGATATGCATCATGGGAAGACGAGTGTCAGGTCGCAAGTAGCACTCATGGTGACCTGTGCTGAGAGCATCGTGGAAGATCTGAACTGCGTAGTCTGTAATAACATAAACCCAAAGGTTTTAGTCAACCACATCTAGCTTATTGCCATGGAACTGCACTGAATACAACTTCTTGTGAGGTGAGTTATACCTGTTGTTCCTCCACCAGGAGGAGTGTTGACTGATATTACACCAGGGTAACGCAGGCAGCGAAAGTCCAAGCCATATTTATGATGGAGATACTAGAGAAAAATAATGCGTTAGTGGGTTTTTACCATTAGCGGGTTTTACAAGTATTCAGACATCTTGAATGTTTCCACCTCTTGTTGCAATACAGCCAAAAACTCCAATCTCACTGGAATCTTAAGTGATAGATCAACAAAAAGTAGTGAATAAGAAAATTATACATACATTTGCAATGTAAAAAATTGTAAACCATCTTGTTATCTAAAACATTTTGAAAAGTGCGGCATGCATTTGTTTTCTGCCTTCTTGTATCAATAACTTGTAGAACCACATAATTCTGCAATTGCAGTTGTAAATCTTTAGAGATTTCTGTCTACCAGTTTCATCTAGAAACTAAAATTTTTGCATAACACTTTCCATTTATAGATGACGGACTAAACAGAGCTCTGTGAGATATCTGAAGCTTTAGATATTGTTTAATAATTAAACCTTGCTCTCAACAACCTCATCCTCTCTGTGTCAGCTGAGTTCGTTGATCTTCATGATAATGTTTGTTCACTAAGCCTTCACAAACAGTTATATCCATACTGATATTAAATGACAGACCTTATTTAAGAGTTAGGTAACTAAAGGCAATTGGTTGCACACTCAGTTTTATTTGGGGGTCTCAAAGTAAAATGGGCTGAATACAAATCCACAGCACACATTTAAAAATTTTATTCGCAAAAGTCACTCTAAGTTACATTATTACATCATTTCCTTTCCATGTCATGGTGATGCATTACTTTTTGTTGGTGTTTCACAGAAACATCAACATGACAAAATGTGAAAAAGTTGCATCAGCATAAATGCTTACGCAAGACTCTGTATTTCCTCACTATGAGGTTCAAATTATGCTTGTGGTTTTAAACCTTACCTCCCCCATCAGTTCGCCATGCACTTTAGAGACACCGTAAATGGTTCTAGGACGCTGTACACAAAGGTCAGGGGCGGGGTCACGGGGGGAAGAAGGACCGAATGCCCCAATGGTACTGGGGACGAAGAGGCGAAGGCAGTTCTCCAGGGCCAAATCCAGAATGTTGTGTAGACCTGGACAGGGCAATAGAAACTCAGACCGGGGTAGCTTAGAACCTTGAGAGACGGAAGACCACGGACATCAAAACCGACCTGTAATGTTAATCTTTCGTGCTAACGCTACGTTAGCCTCACCCACAGCGCTAAGCAAAGCGCTGTAGTGAACCAGCCAAGTAATGCGGTTATTTATAATCAGTTCTCTGAGGTGCTTGTAGTCCAGCACATCGGCATACACAAATGGCCCTAAAAAATAATCAGAAAGTGGAAACTAAGAAACAAGTCAAGAATAAAAACGTATCAGAAAAGGGGAAAACTGAATTACAGGTACTTTTTACTTACCACTGGTGTAAACATGAGCCGGGGGCTTCTTGATGTCAGACAAGATCACACTCTCCGGCCCATACTGGTTTCTGGATATTATTACACTTCTTATATTAAAATTTCAAACATTTTAATTTTGAGATACAAAAGGTTTGTGGAGAACTTACCTAAGCATTTGAGCAAGCCCCACTCCCAATTGCCCCAAACCACCTGCACAGACATATTTGTATATTTTACCTCTTCAAGGAAAAAATAACAAACATAAAGAGATATTGGTACATCGATGATCAATTGGCTGCGAATGTATTTAGAATATACACAAGAACGTATGGCAAAAAAAGGGTTTTGTTTGTCCCAAGGCTTTGTTACAGAACAAAAGGTCACCCTATTATTCTCCTATTATTCTCCTCCCTTTCATCTCACAAACACTGTCTGTTTCCACTCTTTTGTGATGAGTCAAAACAGGGTCCTGCTGCAAGCGCAGATTGAAAACAAAGTCCACATGTCCCTCGTGTTCTGCTTTTGACAACAATCACTCAACAACACCAGCCCTTCATCCTTAAACCATCACAATTCTTCACGTGACTGCTCGAATTTGCTTAGAAAAGATACGGGGGAATTCTTCGTTTTACTTCACTTGCTATCTGCTCATCAGCACAACTCTCTGGACTCACTGTAACAACTTGTGTCCAACAACAGAAGACAGTGGAATGGTGTACAAAACATATTAAAATTCACAGATGTTCAATGTCCACCAGATATAAATAATTCTCAGCCAATAAAAACTGGAAATCGTCTTCACCTGTGATAAGCACACGCGGGTTTTCCTGAGGTGTATCAGCATTGCAGGACTCCTGACTGTTCCACCTAGTCATCTTTCTGGGCAGAGAGGTGAAGGTGCGACTGGGTCGACTCTGCGCCCTGCTGAGGCAGCCTCGGCACAGCAGGCCCAGCAACCCAGTGGTGGGCATACACACCTGAAGGCCAGGCTGCATGTCCAGTAGCAGTCCTTAGGAAAGTTAAAATACCAAACGGGTTAAATTCATTACCGTGATGATCATAGTTCAGTTACTTACACATCAGAAACAGAAGACAAAAATTACCTTTATGCAGATAAACTCAGAAATCCCCGACAGGTGACTTTTGATTTCAAAATCAGCTGATGCAACTCGATAAATCCACAACAGTTCCGCACGAGAAAACTAGAAATCGAAAGATTGCAAAACTGCATGTGTGTTCTAGAATATCGGTTTTAAATCTTCTAGTAACCACTGGGTAAGCGTGCAGATGAGGGGAGACATGCTGGGCGATGTGGTTCTGGCCCACCTTTGTGTAATCACAGCGGCCTGTGCCTCCCGACTGCACTGGACTACAGTCTCCAGCCTGCAAAGCTCCGTGTGGACAAACATGCTGACTTGCTGCGCACAGGGATTTGCATTGTGAAGACTGTTTAGCTGAGCTTAACAGGACTGCGAGGTGTATCTCTCATATCCTTCTGCTATATAATGTGTGTGGTTATATATTCTTTTTATGAATGAACTGTGATAACCTCACTTATGTTTCTCCCCCTATTTTTTTATTTGTCTTTAGGGATAAGAAAAGTGCAATAAATGTAGTGTTTTTTTATTATGCATGTTTCCAAATGGCTCTTCATGTCCTCCTAAGTTTATAACATGAATTTAGAAAAGTTTTATTAAGGGTTAGAAGAACTCTAAAATAACACAAATCACCACATTTCTTACGTTCCACTGTTGTTACTTTTAATTCAGCTTTAATTCCCTTCTAGGTTATTTTACAGTGTCATATGTAGGATTATTCAATATTACTAAGCATTTAAGTCCTATAAATATAACATGTTTTTTATATAAACATGTTTAGTACCATGATTACGTTGGCACTAAACATGTTCTGCTAATTGTTGCAGAAGACTGCTAATATCTGTTCAAGACCATTATTGTCACAACAATTGCTAAAGTCTTACGTGCAATATTGCCAGCAATGGATAATATGCACTTTTACATGAAGATGATTAATTAAAATCCCAAAGTAGGGTCAAAACCTAACAATTAACATTTACTCCTTTGTTGTTAATTTGTGTTACATATATGTTTAGTCATAAACTTACACAGGCTCATCAGTCGATGCCAGAGTATGGGACAGCACACTAGAGTCCAAGTAAATTGTTTATCATCACCGACACAAACATATGGAAATAACTGTCCACTCTAGGGACAACAAGGCATGATTGAGATATTTTAATGTAATAAAGCTGGCCATGAGGTGCTATTAAAAGGAAAACACTCAAATTTCAAGTCTTAAAACAATAAAACCCATTAAGTGAAGGTTTGATTAAGGTAATAAAGACATTTGGTCTTACAATTTACTAAGGCAGGTATTAAGGTAACACTTTATTTGAAGGGGGGTGAATAAGACTGACATGACACTGTCATAAACTCCTGTCATGAACATGAATAAGCCTTCATGAATATTTATGACTGTTGTCATAAAGCGTCATTCGGTAAATTATGACACTTTTAATACAAAGTTGACATTATTCAAAATGTCTCTTATGACAACTTGACATTAACCAAGAAATCATTACTGATATAAATTTGTTATAAAAGTATTATTGATTGCACTCTAAAAAATAGGTAATTATGTTATTAAAGGTAAAGTTTAAACAGCAATGATTTCTTGGTTAATGTCAAGTTGTCATAAGAGACATTTTGAATAATGTCAAGCTTGTATTAATAGTGTCATAATTTACCAAATGAAGCTTTATGACAACAGTCATAAATATTCATGAAGGCTTAGGTGTCATGTTTATGACAGTGTCATGACAGTCTTATTCACCCCACCGCTTCAAATAAAATAAAGTGTTACAGGTATGGATAATTACCAGATGTTTTAATCCAATACTGTCTCATAATAATCTGTATTAATGATCTGTATTTTTTTTTCATAAAATTCTAAGAAAATAAAGTACATAAATTATGACAAAACTCAATTCTTAGAAAAAAAGAATCAACATTTATGAAGGTGAAAAAAAATACATTACATTTAAACATGGAAAAAATAAAAATGTGGCTCTGTGAAATAATTTTCTCTTTCAAATCCTAATTTCTTTGTAGGGGTGTCACCTCTGTGTCACCCTGTGCCACTCAATGACCATGCTCCTTATTTCCTCCTGAACCGCCTCAAGATGTCGTGCCTGCTGCGTCCACCTCAGGAAAAAGCCTGGGGGTCAAATCAAAGCATTACCGTTATGTAATAGTTACCAGGATCTGTAAAACTAAAGTGGTATATGGTTAATCGGACTGCAGCTCACCTCTCCAGAGCTGCAGGGACTGTGGGTGAACTGAGGGCCAGATTGCCAGCTCGTTGGGTTCATACAGAGGGTTTGAGTAGTAATCCCGCTCAGGAGGCCTCAGCAGGGCCTGGAACAAACAGTGAGTCCTGTCCTTCACTTCTAGGGCACACCTGAAAGTGATTGTTCGTTTTAATGATCAACACTGATGAGCTCTGCATTGCAACCTGTACTGAGTGAGAAACCCGCCGGTGCTGAACTGACCTTTCCTGGTCATTGTTGCACAGAAACGTGCCGTAGTCGGAAGCGTAGACCTCGTTTGCCAGCCGGAGGAGCAGTGCCTCAGAGAAACCCAGCGCCAGGGGGAACTGACGCCACAGCTGCCAAACGCAGTCCAGCAGCAGCAGGAAGATTGGAGACTCCTGCTGGAGGCGAGCGTGGGAGTAGGCTGAATGGGCACACCGCTGCTGGAACGGATGTCCTGCCTGCAGGATGGGCCACGCGCTCAATTGAACAGGAAAACATGACGTCTCGCAAAAACCAGACATTTTTGTCTCGACGTAAGCTGCGCTACGTAGAGTTCACAGGTTTTTTTGAGAGAAAATGATTGAACAGACTGCATCATGAAGTGCAAAGGAACAAAGCAGACAGCTCGAGAATGAAGCTGGTGAAATGTTTCGGTTAGGGTTGGGTCATTAAACTGTATTCTAAACAGCTCAAGGAGCACAGTTCAATCTATCATCTGCAAATGGAAAAAGCTTCACACAACTTGGCATCGGAAAGCCTTTTTAGACTAGGAAAGGAGATCATTAATCATAGAAGCCACCAGAGGGCCATAGTAACTCTGGCATATTTACAGCTCAATGGAGAGAATCAGTTGACAGGATAACTGTTAGTTTTACACTTCAGAAAACTGGCAGAACAGTGGAAGACTGACAAGAAGACAGTTATTGTTGAGAGAAAGCCATAAGAAGTTATAGGCCAAATTAGTGAGTCGGCAAATATGTCAACGAAGGTGCTCTGATCAGACAGGACTACAATTTAACTTTAAGTACACCACGTAAAATACTGTATGCCAGAAAACAGTATTCCAATATACCACAGCGATATATGGGGGTGGCAGCATAATGCAGAGGGAATGCTTTTCTTCACCAGGCAGAAGAATGTTTATCATGGTTTGAGTAGAGATAAAAATTTGCAGAGACCCTCCTATCACCACATGACTTGTAGCTGGAACTGCAGTTAAACCACTTCTGCAAAGTTTTACATTGAGACAATAAGTTGGGGATGAAATGCAACAATTGTAGGAAAAAAAAAACTAAAACCAATAATAATTTTCTTCCCACTTCACAATTTAGTACTAGTTGGTAAAATCTCAACAATAGTAATGGGAGATTTTTTTTTTGGTTGTAGCTCAAAAAATGTGAAAAATCTCATTGAGTGTGAAAAGTTTTGCAAGGCGCTGTCTTGTTTACAATTTTAGTTGGGGGTTATTTTCGTGAACTATTATATATTCACAAAAATGTGATCCACTAAAAAGCTTCACGTTACTGGAAAAATAAAAAAATAAATAAGGAAACAATGCCCTGAACATCCTTTCTTCTCTCACACACTGTAGCCCCACCTGCAGCCACTCCCTGTCCAGGAGAGCCAAGAAACCCTCCAGCGTGCGGCAGCTCGGGTCCATGATGAGTTGGGCCAGAGTGCAGATGAGCAAAGTGCAGTCTGTACCTTCATAGCCATGGACCAGCGCTGAATGACCGTCCCTGGACAAAAACAATACAGTCTATTAAAAAGAGTCATATGCGTTCATTCCTCAATGTAGCATGTTTTGGAAGTTTGGGTACAAGACACATATATCCTATCCTCATTATTTATTTTTTTCTAAAATCTTTGTGCGATTTGACTCCTTGTATTTGACTTAGTGCTTTTATTTTTTACAATATCAGCTAATGGATATGACAAATTTCATGTTTCTTTAGTACTTTAGCAATAACAAAAATTTTGAAGTTTCATCTTTTTATATTTATTCTGCTTTTTATCGTTGCCCAGTTGCCATGCTTGTTTACTCTACTAAACAAGCAAGTTTATTAAGTTGTTATTGTGCAAATTTAGGTGCCCATCTGGTATAATCTCGTCATGGAAATGTACTGCGGGTGTTGCTCTTACCTCTCCACACACTCTACCAGCAGGCCAGCTGCGGACAGAGCAGTCTGGACGTGAGACAGCCATTTTGAATTCTCCAGCTTACTGAGCCAGCGGTCCACGTTGTGGGACTCATCTCCGCAGGCTTCCACCAGTTTAATCAGGCTCTCCTGCAGAGCCTTACCCCTGAACACACAGAGACAAGAGAGACTGAGAAGCTAGATCTGGGAGAAATATCTGCAAAGTCACTAACATACTAACACACAAACCTTTCCATCTGCTTATGAAGCCTCTTCCAGCGGCTGTAGCACGATTTGGACTCAAAGCCGCCGCCTGTCATTCGGGCCTGCTGAACCTGCTGACTTGAACGAGTGTCAATAATGAAACCTTTGTCTGAGTCGTCAATCACAACCTGAAGGAGGAGTTCGTCTTCCTTGCAGCGTTTCTTGTTGGCACCCGTCAGCGGCTGGCTGCTGCGCATGATCACCTGAGTAAATACAGAACGCAGGTTAGAAATAAAATGGTTGCTTGTACAGTGTTTATACTCTGTGAACCTTTCCACATTTTGACAGGTTACAATCCCAAACTTTACTTTGTTTTATTGGGATTTTGTGTGATAGTTTTCATGCTTTATTTACAGATGAATATCTGAGAAGTGACACTAGGTTTTGTTTAACCCCCTCCGAGTTGGACGCTGTGTCTACCAGATCTGTACACGTAAAGCCTGAAATTGGAAAACCTTACATCAGGTCTTTCCTATCTCCTCTATAGAACGCAATGAATTTCTTCTTCCCAATTTTTCATAAAGAACGGATTCATCTATTCTCATACCAGTTGTCTTTTAGTTTACGTGGATGGTGATGCCTCAGTATGTTAGCAAATTTGCCATACTATTTCCATTTCTGGATTCTGATTTGAACAGTGAACTGAGAGGTTGAAACTTTAGGCTAATATTTCACAAACTAAAACCTCTCCACACATGTGGAGTCTCTGTGACATGTCTGTTGTGTTCCTTGGTTTGTATGATTTTGCTCTCTAACACCTCTCTCAGGCCTCTGCAGAACAGTTGGAATTATACTAAGATGAATCTGAATGTATACCGAGCCTTTCTAATTGTTGTCATGTAACAATATCTGTTTTTCTTTCCACTCCACAATCGTGAATTACACTGTCTGTCGCATAAAATCTGAATAAAATAAATTGAAGTTTGTCCTTTAAATGGAAGAAAACTGTAAGAAAGTTCAAGAGGGTCGGATAATCTTGAAAGCACGATCCCCTTACCATGCCATTCTTTTGATGGTAGTAGCACAGGACAGGGAAGCGTCCACCCTGCCTAAATTTGGCCACTTTCTTCAGCGTTTCATCGTCGATGCCGTTTGGAACAATGACTACCGGAGGATAGGAAGGGCACACAGAGTAGGTTTTGTTCACGCTGCTCAACCTCCATTTCTTATGCTGAAAATAAATAAAGATGACATAGTACATCGTCAGAAAGTGCTGAATAAACCATAAATCTGATAGAATGCCTAGAGAAGGGCGGCTCAAGACCATCTTCAATTAAATTATGTTACAGGAAGTTGGAACAGAAAGAGACTTGCTCAATATAGTAAGTTATCATGTCACATCTAACAACTCAACGACGGAAAAGCTTGACAGGTTAATGTAGAGGCTATCCCGGACAAAGTAGCACATTGGAAAACACTGCATTTCATTGGGAGGCCTTATAAAAAAACTTTAGCAAAAGTCAGTCAGAATGTGGTTAAACAATATGTATGGTCTTTAACGTGCCCAAGATATATAGATAACAATAAATTTTATTATTTGGAATGTGTTGCAGAAAGGCTTCAAACAATGAACAGAAAAAAAACAAAAAGAAACTGAAAAAGAAACGCCTTGACATGCAAATTCCAGTAAGTTCCTCCCAGTAACCAGGCCACCCTGATACATACATTCCACCTACTTGAAGAATCTTGTGCTCATTAAACACTTCCAACAATTAAAATGGTTATTACCCAACCCTTCGTCATGGCGACACGCTATTCCCAAAGAAAGACATGAACTCAAGCTGTGTGTTTGCACATTCTGACGTTAGGGGAAAACAAATGACAGCTAAGCAACAGGGATATCCTGAAAAGTGACCTTTACGCCCACCCTCCCTGGCATTTTCCTGTCATATGCCTGCTTGGATTGTTGTTGAAAAAAATGGTTACTTTTTACAGCTTTTGTGTCATGTTTTATTACTTAACTTTTGTTAGGCAAATATAAAATGCTTTATAGTTTCTTACAAGTTCCTTAATTTGAGTGTAGTGTTTTTCAGGGGTTGAGAGACCCCACTGCTCCCGCAGGCTGAGGTCATTGGGCCTGTAAAAGAAAGGGTACATCTCCGACACATTGTCCAGACAGGACAGGGTCTGCAGGAAAAAAAAGAGAGAGTTGGCTGCTAAATGTTGTAATCCAAGAACGTAACAATTCAGGGCGAAACATAGTGATCCTTTGCTTTTGTTAAGGTATTACTGTAAGATACCTCAATCGAATGTGCAATGTTGAGGCACTGCTCCATGCCTGGAATGTCCAACTGGAGCACGCGCAGATCTTTGCACTTGATGGTGATTGTTCCGGAGGATCCAGGCATCCTGTGCATGTAAAAGTAAGTACACACATGTCACTTACTTGTAAAATCATTGGCGGATGCTTTTGCTTCCACAAATGCAAGGATTCCTTGCCCGACTTGCAGCAGAAGAGGAAACAACAATGGTTGTTCTGAAGGTGCTTCTCTTAGTCAGTGAACCATAATAGTTTCAAGTGGTTTTAGAAATACTTTCATAAGGCATTGAAATCAAGCTTCAGCAGGAGGCACAGGAGACAGCGAAGCATGTGGCCAGCAGCGAGTTGCATAGAGAGGCTGCAATTTTGTTAGGAAATGTCCTTTTTCAGCAGAGGCAGAACACAGCAGGCACATGGCAACACCAACAATTTCCAACCTGTCACTGTGGGCTGCTTTTGAGAGGAAGCCGGAATAGCCCAAAAGGTTTTCCACACTGGTTGGACAGATTTAAGGAAGCGAATTAGAAATAGTGGGATCAAATGACAGGGTTATGTTTAGTTCATTCATCAGCTTGGCAGTGTAAAAGTCAGTAACTCTGACTGCCAATATTAGAGGGATTTAACAGTCTGATTCAAGTTGCAAGGAATGAAGAATAGACGAAACCAACATGCTTGTTTCAAATCCTTATTCTAATAAGTCAAGTAGGTGATGAGAAATGTTGTCTTTAATCAGTGAAGTTTCGCTGTTCTGGACGCTTTCCTCGATCTCACCTTTCTGGACGATCTCACCTTTTCTCGATGGCATCGATATTCCTGAGCAGAAGCAGAATCTGCCTGGAGCTTCCCTCCTCCCTGTCCGAGAACAGCAGGTGGTGACCGGTGATGCACAGGGTCCCTCTGCTCGGTGGGTGCAGCGGCTGACGGAGCACAACATCCTCCACGTTGGCCGTCTTGATGTGGTCAGAAAACTCCATCAGCCTCCTCAGACTTCAGAAAAACCCCTCACAGAAACGAACTTTTCTTCTTTCTACCCCCACTTCACTTCAAATCACCTACTCGCCTCTGTTTAAGAAAATGAAAGCAAGCTTCCTCTTCTGCACTCAGAGCTTAGCTGGGCTGTCTTGCAGTCGCGCTGCTGGTTTGACGATAAGGTGTCTAAAAATAGAAGAAACTTCATATTTGCCTGAACATAGCTGAACCAAATGCGGGTTCGCCTTTTACTGTAGCTACTTGTTAGGCTGGTTTCTAGTGTGGACATGGAAAATGAGTGACCTTAGGCAACAAAAGACGGAAGTGCGCGTTTCCTGAGACAAAAAAGCGACCCAGTATGATGTGACATTTAAGTTAAGTTCAGTTCAGTTTCGAACTGAGAGGCAGCCGAGGTGCGAATGCAATACATTAAACGGCCACCGTGTGGCACCACAAGGCAACAAAGGTTAGCTGTAGGCCAGGGTTTTGCAATCTGAACCAGAGGCAAGTTTGCCCTCAGTCAAACAAAACTTTAGAGCAAATGTTACATGGTCATTTAAATAATAATATAAAAAAGACAATTGTTAATAAATATTGTCAGTAGGAAATTTGTAAAGCACTTTTTTCTATTTTTAGTTTCTGAAATAAACCAAAAATTAGAGAAAAACATCAATCTTTTCATTCAAAATTAGGATGGATTCATTTTATTACATGGAATGTTGATATTTGTGGAAAACTATGAAATTCACCTCAGTCATTCAAAATCTGAAACACTGTTTAAAAAAGTATTTATCTATTTAAAAAAAAATAGATAGTTCTTTGTCAGTTTTAGCCAAACATACGGAGCCATTGTGGAAAAACATCATGTTATTTTCTCTGGTTCCCTGGGACTTGCTTTCCTTTAAAGATTTCAGACATAATGTATATCATTTCCCCTATTGTAAACACAATTGCCTATATTTTCATTTATCATAACAAATGTATGATGTTTTTTTTCAGTTTCAACCTTATGGTGTAGTGTTAACTCAAATAGTGTTTTTTCCCCACCAGACCTCATGTGTACAAATTTGACTTCTTGAAGTACATAAATATGAATGATGGATGGATTTCTATTTTTTGTGCAAAATCAATGAAAATTGTTTTGTGTCTCATCCTACACATGCGACCCATGTGTAGGATTTAAAGTAAGAAAATAACTTCGCTATATATGGAAAGTAAATAAAGAATTATTTAAATACAATGGTAAATGCTGAGGGTCCGCACATGACTCTATTTAGTTTTACAGACATAGGAGAGATTTAGAATTAGAAAATTTTTAACTAATATCCCAAATACACAACCCAGCCTTATTTTATGCTATATGTAAAACTACTACACATGTGATGCATTTCATTACTATACAATAAGCTCTAAAATATGATCAAAAACACAAGACTGATATTTTGTTTCATCATTTCATAATCAAATAAAACAACACATTTGTTGTAACAGATGCAGCTATATAAATGGCCTCCAGGTGTCCCACCACCTGAAGATGTGCCACACAATTTTTAGTCAACCAACTCTATAAATCCTGAGAGTTTCACGTGCAAACACAAATATCTTAGCACTAAAACCGTTTCGGAAGTCAAGATAAAAAACATGCAACTTTGATTAGAATTAGTAAGATTTATTATATGAATAATAAGGTGGAATCTTGGCTGGTTGAAATGACTACTTAAAACTCATTGTAAAACCTTTTCCCGTGAAGATTAATTATTACAACGCGTTACATTATATTACAATGCTAATTATGCATGGGAATGTGGTGAGTCGTCTGTCTGCCTCAACTTTTTGTGTCTGCAAAGAAAATAAAAGGTAATGTTTTGTTTTGCTCATCTTTTGCTGGAACCTTGATGCTAGAGGTTTCTGCTTGAGGCCGGGAGAGACTGCAATACTAGAGTAACAATTTCTCTCCTGATGCTACAGAAAGATCAGTTAGTCCATGCTAAGATCCATTTACCTTTCACCTCACAGATCATCACTGATTTAGATCTTCTGATATCTAAAGTGCTTGGTCTTCTCCTGGTGCGCTCTTAAAAACCCTTTTTTCTTTCATGTCGCACAAGTCTTCATTGTGTTGGAGTATCACATAAAATCTTATGTAAGATGAGAAGTTTGTGGTAATTACTTGACAATATTTGAAAAGTACATGCCATTTTACATTCATTGGCCTTTTATTGGATGCACCCTTTTCAATGGCTTGTTAACACAATGAGCCAGTCACATGAGTGGCTTAGTCTTCTGAAGATAAGCTACTAAAGTTCAAACCAAAGACCAAAGATGTGGAGGAGAGGGGAACTAAGTAACTCTGTATTTGTGTTTCAGAAATTGACAGTTTATAGAGATTTTCATCCATCTCTCAACTATCTCTCCTGTCAGAAAAAGAGGAAATTAACCCCCCAATTGATATCTGTGGACAGGAGAAAGAGGGGGGCCTGGTTTGAGATGATGAAGAGGCAACAGCAGCTCAAGTGAACACATGTTGTAACTAAGGTATGCAGAATTTAATCTCTAAATGCAGAATTGTTTAAGCAGATGAACTACAGCACCCGAAAACCACATCGGGTGTAGCCCAGAACAGGAAACTGAATTCAGAGTTTCTACAAGCTCACTAAAATTAAACAATTACAGAATGCTAGATTTAAGCCTGACCCGATTAACCTTGACTTCAGCTGCAAGATTTATCGGGTCAGAGTTCTGCATGAACAATACATATGCATGGATTATTAAGTCCAGGACCTACGTTATGGGTTATATTTTCTTGATACACTTTGGGCCCTCAGTAAAATCTGAGCATCAAAATACACAGAGACTACTCTACATTTTTAACATACATTTCGTGAAGAACTGTTACTTTTTGCACTTACATTTTTGTAAGAATGGGGTTGTGTGTATACATGTGAGATATCCTCGCTATCTTTTTTATGCATTGCGGTCTTGGTTTATCGAAACTAAATTTTCCTGAACAAACTTTTCCTTTGTTCAGGAAAAGTTCGGCTTTTCCTGAACTAAAACTCTCTGCTGAGGTCTTAAGGTCCGACTTCCCCTTTCATAAAACAGCTAATAAATGATCCACCCCTCCCGTCCTCTGCGGGATGGGCGGCCACTGTGTGACTTCTCCCTATAAAGGAGGTATGGACCTGTTGCGCTCTCCGCACCCTCCGGAGAACCGTTGTCAAGTCAAACCGAGCTCAGAAAGTTTCGCTTCCCCGTTGCATGAATGGATTTTAAAGAGCTTGGAGCCGATTGTTCGGAGGGAGAGACGGAGGATCTGGACAGCGTCAAGGCGCTGACGGAGAAGCTGAAGCTGCAGACGCGCAGACCGTCCTATCTGGAGTGGCAGGAACGGTTGCAGAGTCGCCCTTGGACGGACAGGAGCCCCGCGGAGTGTCCGGACGCCGCCGAAGGAGACGTTTCCATGCCCACAATTTTGAGAAATGACAACTCAGAGCTTGTTGTGCGCAACATATGCGGCTTTGATACCATTGATGATGCGCTGGAGTTTCTGAGAAAAGAGCTGGTGAGTTTGGGTTTATGTTTAACTAACTTATTGCAACTTGACACGAATGATTTCCAGCTAATTCTCAGGCCTCTAGAACCAAAATCTGATAAAAGTCAGGAGAGAGGAGAGAAGCTTCCTGCTTCACTGTAAGGTAGATGGTCATCTCATCGGTGTCTGCATGAATGCCTTTCTCATTTCAGGGATAGCATGAATGATGACATGTTTAACTCTGTTTAAATAAACGACTTGTGAAACAATGATGCCTGTTTTCTCACAGCTCTTACCTGGAACCATCGAAATGCAAATAATTTCAGTTGGGCACAAGTGAACATATGAGTTTTAAATAAGTGATCAAATGTGGAATCTGCCCTCAGTTGTTTTTGTTGTTTTTTTTTTTTTAGCATTATCAAAGGGTAATTTGATATTGCTATTTGCAACAATCTACGAAATATACAAACATTTCTGAAGGCATATATATTTTCTATATGAAAAAAAATTAGAATGAAACTAAGTTTATAACTACAGCGATTAGCTGTCACACCCTATCACAGTTGTTGGTGGTTAATGAATACAAAAAAAAACCCTTTTTAAAAAAAATCAAGAACATTCTACTCTACACTCTTTGCCACTGAGATATAACTACTGATTTCTTACGTCTCATCCCAGTTTCCCACTTTTTTTTTTCCTCACTGCCCAGAGGGAGATGCAAGTCCAGGACAACCGACTCGCCCGGCAGCTGATCCGCCTTCGTGGGGAGATCCACCGGCTGAAAGTGGAGCAGGTGTGCCACCGTCACAAGGAGATGCTGGATGATGCCACTTACGAGTTGGAGGAGTGCGAGGAGGAGTCGGACCTACTGTGCGACATCCCCATGAAGGCCGCCTTTGCTCTCTCCACGCCTCTGAAACACCTAGGCCTCACCAAAATGAACATCAACTCCAGACGTTTCTCACTGTGTTGAAAAGGGTCAAATTTTGCCCACACAGCAGCAGATGTTCCCATATCTCTTCTCTGTGTTTGTATAAGGCATGTCACTAGTGTTACTTCCTTTTCAAGGGCGGACTGGTGAGTGGCAGGCAGCAATTGTTGCCAGCAGTGAAAATGAAAATGTCTGCCTTGACTGATTTGTGTCAGGGTATGACATGAATGAGGAAGTATTTATGTACTCACCTGCAGAAGACATGCACACCTCTACTACTGCCAGAACTTCCAGCTGGTCCGAGTCTGATTTTTATACCACAGACTTGTCACAGAAACAAAAAACTTTGAATGGATTCACTATATTGCCAAAAGCATTAAGACAAACCTCCAAGTCCTTGATTTCATTTGTTCCAAACATCTCCATGGCCACACCGAGGCAGCCGACTGCATGTGCAAATATTTCTAGAGCAGTCGCAAGATGTCTGAGAAGTCAGGTGTATTACAGCGATAGAATCCTGCTTGTGCAAAAGTCAATTGTTTGGGGCATCAGAACGAAGAGGGAACAGTTTTTAGGAGACAACGTAAAATCATAAAATCAGGAACACAGTGTGTTCAAGTTGCCACCTATCTTGAAGAGTCAATCTCTATTTACCTCAAGGCTTCGTGCGCCCTTCAGAGTAGCTCAAGAACAGCGTTTAGACGCTTTCAAGGAATGTGTTTCTGTGGATGAGAACCTATGTCCAACTAGGACACCACTACAACCTTTGGCTGTAGTGGTGTAAAGCATGCTGCTGATGGAATGGAAAATCTCAGCTTGACAGTGGCTAATTTGCTCTGTTGATCATATTTACATGCCTTCCAACACATTGCTGGACCTGGGTCACCACCCAGATTTGCCACACTGTCATCCAGAACCTCCGTAAATCTGAAGCTCTGCAACACTAACACATCCAAAAGGCCAAAGCAGAACAGACACTTTAAGAATCCCAGTTAGTTGAAAAGCTGTACATGAAGAGAGGATTCCTTAAACATTGTGTTTCCTTTTAGGATGCCCTGCAGAATAGATAGGAAGGATCTGATTTGTGTGGGTCTGTATTCAAAGGTACCCAAGTGAAAATTGTGTTTGTTAAATCTGGAATTGATCCTAGGAGATGATCTGAGTGGGGAAGATCTTGAAGGTTTCTTTGCCATTGGATGAGTTTGGGTTTTCCAGTTGCTAAGAGAATGGTACTTGCTTGCTCTGTGCCATGTATAAATATTGGTGGTGGGGGTATTATGGTGTGTGGTTGTTCCTCGGGAATGGGGCTGGGGAACAACCACATTCAGTGAACCCCATTAGATTAATTGAAGGTCCGCTCCGTGCTGCAGAATACAAGCATATTTGGATGCTTTCCCATTCCAGCTTCACCGCCCACCAGAGCAAAAATAAGATCCATGTACATTAGTGAGTTTGGTGTAGAGGTACTTGACTGGCCTGAAAAGAGCCTCGACTTAAACCTGATAGAGCTCATTTGGAAATGAATAAGAGTGAAGACCGAGAAGCAGACCATTGGGAATGACCTCACAAATGTTCTCTTGAAATAAAGGTCAAATATTTCCATAAACACACTCTTAAACCTTGTGGAAATAGTTTCTAGAGGAGTTGAGGTTGTTAGATCTTTCATGCGTGGGGGAACTATTTAAATTGATGGTGAGCATCTGAAAACTTTTGGCATCACATTGTATCATGTTATTTATCTGAAACGTGACCCACCAGAGAATTTTTTTGTTTATTTTCTCAAAAAACCAGGGACCAATTATTGTGACAGAATCTTCAAACAGAAAGATTCTGTTTGAAGATTCGTGGCTTCACGAATTATATTATTAAAATATAATTCATGAAGCCACAAAGGAATTTGGCCATCAAAGCGATGAAAGTGAGATTGAAGACAAAAGGTCAAACATTGTCTGAGATGGTTGAGGGACGAGGCGCCAACAAGTTGGATCCTTTCAGGCTGTCACATGCTTTAATGAAATCAAAGAGTTCAGAGCCGGTGTGTATTGTTGGGCCTGGTGGAACTCAATGAGTTTCTATGCTAAGCAATGTCCCCTCACACAGCAGCACTCTTTAAGCCTTCATCAGTTTCCACCAGAAAGCAGGATGTCACCCTCATGATTTGTTTTACACCTCTCCCTCATGGACCAAAAATATCCCTTCAACCTCAGCACGGCTGTGACAAGAGCCAGGAGGCTGTTTTGTTTCCCAGTGACATGTTGAGATGCTGCAGAGCACTGACTGTATAAAGCTGACCAAGTGTTGCTTTTTCCCACTTGAGCACACACTCCCACCCAAGATGAATGATTTGCTTTATACAAATGCGCGACTGATTACTTTTGCTCCTCGTATGTTGATGTATTTTAGTTAAAAGCATAACATTGAGTTCTATGCAAATTTACTGATGTAAATGTATCTACTATGCATGTGAGTATAAAAGAAAATACCTTGACTGGATTGCTTTCTTTCTTGCACAAAAGTATTTAATAATAATAAGAATAACTTAAATTCCCAGATGGATGGATGGATGGATGGATGGATGGATGGATGGATGGATGGATGGATGGATGGATGGATGGGAATCTAACTGACATACAATGTTTTCCATACTCTATATTATTTTTCCATGTTTATCCTGACCAGGAAAATCCTTATCATTCCAGACTTTCCCAGACTGTAATGAAATCCTGTAAGTGGTATTACATTCCCCCCAGTAATATTCAAGTACACAATAAAGTTTAAACCACCCATCATTTTCAATATTTTACTTGCACTAACCAGATTTCCCAGGTTTTCCAGGCTTTATTAATCTGTTATGAAATGAGATAAACAAATCAGAGATGACTAATGAACCTTGTACAGCGTAAAACCTGAAAGTTATTTAAAGTAAAGATCACCACACACCCTAACCCTTTCATCTGGCCTAAAAACAGATTTTGCACACAAGTGTCCTGCTTCTTTCTTTCATGTCTTGTTGCTCATTTCCTGCAGGGTTGTGCTGAACCAGACACACTGTAAGATACAACTTGTAGAATATGAAACTAAATATTCCTTGGCAGATTGTTGTTACCGAGGCAAATGAGCAGACACAGTCTTCATACTGTGGAGTGCCGCAGGACACATGACCTCATGTGTGACTTGTAATCAGAACAACCAGACATGAAGGCGAATATCAAATGAAAGAAGTTGGACGAAAGCCTGAGTATCGCACCTTCAATAGTCTTTTTCTTTACCTTTGTGTTTCTCACGCCACTCAGGTTTACTCTTCAGATATTCTCCCTTGACCTTTCTTCAGCATACCTAATGCTAACACATCCTTTAAAGCTGATATCATGGAGTAAATAAAGCATGCATGGCTCTCAGCTCAAGCTGATACGGTGTGTGCGAGTAGTAAGCGTCGGCAGCATGAAAGAAGGCTGCACCTGCATCACGAAGCGGGCTGTAGGAGGACTGGAAAACTTTCTGTGCGTTGATAGCATCTAAGTTTGATTGCGTAACAGAATGTGATTTCCAACCACGTTTGGAAGCAGTGACAAATGTGGAGCAGGAACACCCTGAGCTGGCCGAGCCCTCCGATTTGAGGATTTCTGCTCTTGTTTACACACATATATTAGGTGTTTTAGTCAAAACAGCTACCAGAAAGTCTCTGGAGTGTATCATGATGTGGGAAACTTAAACACCCTAAGTACCTTTTTGCAGAATTTCGCTCTAACGGAAAAAAGGGAGAGAATTTGGGTGGTTTTGGTCGTGAGCGAGACTCAATCTAAGCTGTGGCAGTCTTCAGAGCACATATTTCTGTGCACTATCTGTGATGCTTGGACTGACTTCCTGCCGGTGCAAGCTCTACAGCAGCATCCGTTCACCACAAGAGAAGAAATGCGGCCCGCAGCCTGAGGTGTTCAGACGTGTAGATGCAGGGGCTCAGAGAGAGAGAGAAAGAGACCTCACAAATCCATGTTATGCAAAGTTTATTTTATTTTTATTTTTATTTTAAAGGAAAGTGATGTTTTGGTGATGTTGTACATAAAATAAGTTTTGTCAAGTTTGATTTGATTGGACTTCAGATTTAAAAAAATAAAAAAGTCAGGGCAAAGCTATTTTTTAAATTGACATTAAATGAGAAACCATATTTTTGCAGTCATGTGTTCTTGATACTAAACCAGAAAGAGTTTTAACCCACAACAGAGGAAGTGCAGCTGCTGCAAATATCCTAATGTGGTATCACTTTGGGGGCAAATGCGATTTGTTTCATTAAGGTCTTGTGTGATTTTAATTTCTGTTTGTGTTGATTAATCAGGGATTACCGTGTCAGTTGCATGCTGGTGGGGCACCTTGCAAAGGCCAGCCACTCCCACATCATCACATGGTGAGAACTAAGACAAAAATACACTAGTGTAGCATCACCACCATCCTACAAAGCCCTCCTTTTCTAACTGTATTGGAACATTCTCATTGTCTGGATAAATGCGTTGTCCTGACCCCCTTTTTTTTTCGTCTTAGAACCCATAACGTTCCCCTTTGCTGTCACACAGCTGCACATTCAGCACCTGTTAAAAAGACTGCAGAGCAACCCTCAAAGTTTCAACGACAGGAAACTCTCTGGGTCGCTCTTCCATATGTGTGTGTGTGTGTGCGTGCGTGTGTGTGTACGAGACACCGCAACAAGTCTGTTTGCAGGCTTAGTTATAATAAGAGAGGCGGATGATGACATCTTCACACCCAAGCCCTTGGTGTGTAAAAAAGTTGCTCCCTCGACATATAGCTCGGCAGAATAAATTCAGGTCTGAACAAAGGGAATCTTGATGGCGGCATCTGAAATCTGATATTATTGGACGTTTGAGGATAGATTCAATTAATTTAACAGGTGAGTAAAAGACTTGTGATGGTTTCAACCTTCAAAGTTTGATTTTAAACATGCTATCACCAGCAAAGACTGCATAAAATTGACATAAATATGTACTTGCTTTGTTTTTTAAAAAATATATATATAGTTAATTGTTAAGCAACTGGAAAATGACTTGAGAAATTGTTTTATCCTGTTTTCCGTCTTTTATTTCTGTCTATTTACTCTATCATAAGGCTAAAGCTGAAGTTTCAGAAAGGCTGACATCATCACACACAAGAATTGCTCTAAATTATCAATATAAAAACCTTTTTACCATGTAGTCTTTATTTATCTGTCCATTTTCTATGTAGTAAACCACCAACCGTGTCTTTTCTGTAAAACAGAACAATAGACTTCTCAATTTCACTTTATTTTAGAAATCATTTGAACGAAGGTAGCATAAAACAAATGCTTTCAAATCAAAAAGTTGATTTGAAAGTGTCCTTGACATGGAGATCGTGAGTTCTTGTGTTCATATCTGCTATATCCTGTTAACATTCAGCAGTTTGTTTGGAAAAGGCCTTCAGCTGCTTGTAATGATAAGAAAAATAAAGACAGAGGGTAGCCCCCCCTCAGTGGAAAATACTGACTTGTGTGACTCCCCAAGTGTGGGCCAGAAAAGCCTAGGAGAGCTGATAATAAAAGAACGCCTTCAGATGCTGGTGATCCCCCTTGTGATTCATCCTAAGGATCTCTTTGCTGCAAATGATGGGTTGTTATTTAGACCTTTACAGATTTCTCACGGCTTTAAGCCTCTGGGACAGACGTCGGCTGCGATTAGCCCGCTGACCCTTTTTCCATGAGCGGCCAGAAACGGGAGTAGAGCGGCCTTGTGAAAGCTGGTTGATACGGCGCATTAGTGTGAAAATACAAGATGTAGCACATGCGGGCGACAGATTATGTGAGATTAACATTGCTGCGAGTTTATAAAAGAAAACCATTAGAGCCTTGAGGAAAATTGTTTTTGAGGGGATTTGAAGGGCTCCGAACTAGCATGTATTTTAAGTGAGTCAAAAGCGGCAAAGTTTCAGCGTTCAATGCTGTCGTCCTCCATTTTGTGTCAAAACATTTCCTCTAACCGGCCAGAGTTGTCCTAAAAACGTACGATTTTGGATAGTGGAACAATAACAATAATACTAAGAATATGTTGTAATTGCCTTGTTTATTTCTTTTTGAACAATGAAGCATAAGTAATTGTTTAGTGAGCATAAATCTTTCACTGTGTCTTCTGACGAAGTAACGTGTCCATTTGAAATTTCAGAAAAGATGGGATGCGCCTGCAGTTCGGACTCAGACAGCGAATGGATGGAGAACTTGGACGAAATGTGCGAACACTGCAACTGTCCAATTCCTCCCCAGGCCTGCAATCCAGTAAGTGGACGCAGGGGTCATGTTTGCTTTTAAAATGCACCAATGGCTGAATTTGAATGACCGCACGTGAACTGAAGCCAGAAGGTGTTCACTTCACATGGGCTCCCACCATTCAGTCCGATTGAGTAAACATGATACAGTACAATGTGTTTCAATCCGCTTCGGTACAACAGAGTTGAATAAACTTACATAACTGAAAGGGAAGCTGTCTTTTGTGCGTGTGATTAAGCAGGAGCACAACTATTCCCTCAGTGTTTTTCTTTCCTTGCTGTGACTGAGATGTCCCATTAGATAAGGAATTAAGGAGAAAACCACCTGCGTGTGACACAACACAGAGACGTTTGGTTTGCAGGGAAAAAGAGACAAGAAACAAATACAATGGACGACAATTACCACCAAGAGCTGGTTACCCACACCAGAAACGTATAAGTGTCTGCTTAAGTTTTGCATTGTTTTTTTTGTTTGTCCAATAATGTCTTTATTTTTTTGTCCCTTCAGTACACAGATCAAGTGATTCCTTATCCATCACAGTATACGCCCCCGATGTCACCTTTACCAGGTATGTCTCCTGACTTTTGTCTCTTTGTAGCAAATTAAAGCTTCTCTTGTGTTATTTGTGTTTGAAAAAGTTAAGTTGAACAACTTTTTGTATGTTTAGTTAAATGTATTAATTTATTCGTCTGATAGGGGGGAAACACTGCAAACATAACGTTCAATGAGTTTGTTGAACATGTTTCTCTGTCCTGTCTACTACTGTTCTCATTCTGAAAGGACGATAGAACTGATTATTATTCTTATTTCAGAATCTGTTTACTCAGCATTTTCCACTTTCCTCCAACCTTGTTCTGTCCACGCAAGTTTCCTTTCTCCGTTTTGTTTAAAATGAAAGCTACGAATCTAGTCGACTGCTCGATTACCATGTTGGCGTGGAAATATTCAACTTCTTGGGGATTTAAGTTTGAAATGAAATGTAGTTTTTAAGTCAAATGTACTTTATTTCAGTCAGTCCAAGTGTTGGCAAACAAAAATATGCACATTTTCAAACATTTCATGAATAGAATTGAATTTACCTTATGCATCCTTCTGATGCCTCGTATTCCACATGTCCCATGTCAGCCTCCTGTATTGCCCCAATTATTTGCCCCATTTTTGGGACAACTAAATGGAATTCTACATGTAATAACTACGTTATTGTTGCTTTTGGACTGGAGCGATCTGGTTAATACAAAAGTCAATGTATCTCCTGTATACTGAAGAACGAGGCAATCTAGTGGCTCCTCCGCAAGTAAAGAGGTTTAAAACCTGAAACGTGTAACAAGCAACCAGTACAAGAAACTGAAAACTGGACCCGTAACAAAATAATAGTCATACTAAATTTTGTCTTCTTCGCACCTGTGAGGATGTAGCCAACAATGTTTTGCATAACTGTGGGGTGTACATAATGAATTTTGAAAATCCAGCGAGAATGGTCATCACAATAGTCCAGCCTACTTGGGCTTGAGGTGCAAATTATTTTTCCAAATATATTCTTTGATAGAAAATATAAACATTTTGTCATGTACTTCATATATATAAAAGTTGCGTTTAGCTATATATATTTTTTACTTTTAAACTATTGATTATCTGAATTATTAAACTCATGTTTCGTGCTTGGGTTTTTGCATTTACCAGAACGTGAAACAATATAAACTTCATTTTGTTACTGAAGTTTTAACGAAAGATACATATTTTAATTTGTTTAGTTGTAAAAGTAATATTTTCTATTTATATTGATGACATACTTAATAAAAGAGTATAGGAGCCAGGTCATCAGAGAAAATTTCCAAAAAAACAAGAACTGCTTTCCTCTAAAATATGTTTAAACATAGTGAAGAACCGATTAAGATAAAAAAAACAAATATATTTCTAATTTGTCCAAAATACGTCTTACCTTAGAAATTCTGTTCCAAAAGGAAACCATGATATTTTTAAGACATTACATGACAGAAATGTTTTGCTGCATGGGTCAAGGAGGCTGACATTCAGCTTTGCCATTCCTGCTGTGTTTGTAGAAAACCATTCAGAGAACCGTCCAAAGACGCGCAGTGCTGTGAACACTGGCCACACGACTAAAACTATGAATGCTTTTTTTTGCAGATAACATCGGGGTGGCCATTTACAGCTATGACCCCAAACATGAAGGAGACCTGGGCTTTGAAAAAGGAGACAAACTCAAGATCATCAACAAGTGAGCTGCTTTTAAATCCATACAGACGGAACTCGCAAGTGGAAAAATGCATCCGACTCCAAACAACAATTCAGTTAAAGCTACAATCTCCTACAAAACTCAGTGTAGATGGATGTGACTAAAATTTTATTTGAAGAATAGTTAACAACGTTTGACACCAAAAGTCATATAAATGACATATAAAAGTCTCCTGCTGTTGGTTCTGGTGTCATTGTGGTTCTGAGAACAGATAGTGAACTCTACATGTTTCCGGTGTGTTTCCCGAGCAAGGATGCTGTGAAAACATGAGCTCAGGCAAAGTTTCCAGTCAGCCTCAAATGTAGAAAATGTAATAGAGCAAAACAACAAAAAAAGTGCTTTGAATACAAAGCTCAAAGAAGACACCCAAACTCTCATGGGAAAAATAGCAGTCAAGAAAAGCAATCAAAAGTCTTGTTGCAGATTCTTTGTATATTTACATAATTAAAAACAAGCTGCTTTCTTTGAACGAGCATAAGACATGTATAAACGCAATTAATCGTCCTTAAGATTTGCATACGTATGCTCTCTGGTTTATGAAAGACTTCCTCTTTTGTGGAGTTCTGAACATTGCAGTGGTGACATTTAAATCTTGAGAATCCGTCTTGTAAATTGCAAAAAATAACGTAAAAACACTCAATTTTTAGTTTATTGTTAATTATTTTTCTACTTACTAAATAGTTCTTATTTACTGTTGAGTGATTTCAAAATTCATATAGCACAGAAGAATATTTTGGATTCTTCTGTACAAACAAAAAATCAGCTTCTTAACGCCAACAGCATGAGCTGCACTCAAGTTGTAACTTAAAGAAACAACTTGAGTGCTTTAAGAGTTTTAGAAAATCGATTCCAAATCATTTGCTGAATTTGACAGTGTTATGCAGCGGCTCTCCCATTCACTAATGCAACATGCTAATGCTCAGTTGACTTCTGCGGTAAAAAGTGAGATTTTGAGCTGCCACTTAATCTGAATAACTGATGTTGTCAGCAAAACAATACAAGAACATAAACCAGTTTCACTGTAGAGGTTTCAGTGGGATTGGTTAAAGACCGGTTCATTATTTTTCTAACAAACTCCATTTATGTCATAGACAGAAAATAATTTTAAGACATGACAGAATATTTTGGCCATTCTTTCTACTGTTGAAAGCAATTTTTTTCATGTAATGCAGTTAAAATCAGCCTGCGGTGTGTAATAGGTGAAAAAAATACAAGAATTTGGAGTAGATTCATATATTTTGTGGTAAAATATAAAATTATTAATAATGTTGGATGATAAGTAAATGGATTTGAAGAAAGTGTTTGAAAGTGCTGAGTCTGATAAAGGGGGGCATGTTTAATGTGAAATAGCTTGGCTAGTATTAGATTTTGTCAAAACATTTTTTACTGCAAGGCTTTAAACAAGCTGTGCTCACAGTGGAGAAGATTAAAAGCAATTAGTGAGCTTTTTTCTGTGCATAAATCATATTTTGCATGCAAAACATGTTGTGGTCCTTTTCATGATGTAATTATAAATGCTGCAAAAGATCCACAAGTTTATAGCAGTTCACTAGGCGTGTTTGTTCCCGCTTATTACAAAACACCCAAATCTTGCGCTGTTAACACCTGGCATCTGTTCTGCCTTCCAGGGACGACGAGGAGTGGTACCTGGCCGAGTCGCTCACCACGGGCCAGCAGGGCTACATTCCCCACAACTTCATCGCGATGACCACAGTGGAGACTGAATCGTACGTCACAGAGGAAGCAGCATAATGTCACGATTCTCTGCACCATCTCATCTGGCTCGGTCTTGACTCGTGTGATGCATGCCGGGTCTCTGGGGGAGAGGAAGTGGTTAGCTCAAAGTACGTTTGTGTTGCAGGTGGTTCTTCAGGAACATCTCTCGAAACGATGCTATGAGGCTCCTCCTGGCTCCAGGGAACACGCAGGGCTCTTTCCTGATTCGAGAAAGCGAGACTTCCAAAGGTGAAGTGCTCTCGTTTTAATCTTCTTTTCATAAATTAGCAGAGATCTTAATAAATAGAACGAGAAACAAATCATGTTGCATGACTCAGATCCTCTCCATCCCTGGGGCTGAATTTTCCGTACCCCACTTCCTGTTTGCTTATTGGGTTTATTTATTTGATTTCAGTTTTGCTTTTAAAGACCCAAATTACCCCTGAGACTATCTTTTGCCTCCTCATTTTTTCAAATTTGCTTTCAGTTGACCAGTTATTAAATAATATTAATTCAGATTTTGTTAAAAAAAAAATCTATTTTCTTGTTGGCTTAGATATTTTTTATGAACTTAGTAAAAATATTAAATATGACACAGCTAGACAAACAAAAAATCAGCATCTTAGAGCCAACACCATGAGCTGCAAACAGATATTAGACATAGAAACTTGACTCATGCTTCTCTCAGGTCCTGTCTTTGATGCATCCTTTTTGTCCTTTACATCCCTCATTTTCTCAGAAAATGCTGTACAACCACAATCAAATTAAAATACCACGTGAAAATCTAACTGAAGAAAAATGACGATAAATTAGAGGCGGTTTAAACTGAGCTACTAGCAAGGATGCTTATCTGTAGATAACTTGCTTCATGGGTGGTCTACAAACTGCTCTCATGTAAACGGACGTAGGTTGGCCACAGTTTTGTAGGGTTACCCACAAACAAACCAACTCACACTCTGACCCAAGTTAAAAACGCCTTTCAGATACGTGAACTGACACCAGGACATTGAAATGAGAATGTACACTGCAGAACTTCACAACAAGCAATTTTAGGATGACCCCTAACCTCTTTGAAAAAGAGCTTCTTAAGGTGCTTTGAGTACATTTGGGTCGATGACATCACAAGAGGTCGATTATCATCTGGCTTTAGCTGATCTGATCGTTTACTGTGGTTAACAAACACTTTGTAGCAGATTTTGGTTCAACATTTTATGTTTTAGCTCGAGTTTGATCCCGATTAGCATAATTGGGCTCATTAAATGTCTGTCCTCTTGGGACACATTTAATTAAAGAAGTACCTGGTGATTCAGCAGATTTGCAGGAAATATTGTTGGGACTTAATGATCATGTTTATGGAAATCACTGAGCTAGATATTTTATAACACCTGGGGTTGAAATGAACACTGAAAATCTTTATTAATAAAATCTATTTTTTGTAAAATTCATTTTATAGAAAATGTCTAGAAAGTGGTTGTACCTGTCTTTACTCACCAGTCAAAAAATGATGTTAAAAGTAAGTTAAATGTTTAAACCTGCTGTCATCATTGTCTTAGTGTGTTATTCTACTGCTTCTGCATGTTCTGGTCAAAGCATGTTTTGACCAGAACATTCTTTGACCACTATTCTCACTATTCATTTTTAACGCTGCTCCAGGGTCATATTCGTTATCAGTCCGAGATTTGGATCACAACACGGGGGAAGGCGTGAAGCACTACAGGATCCGCAACATGGACGACGGAGGCTTCTACATCACAACCAAGATATCTTTCAGCTCCCTGAAGGAGCTCGTCCAGCATTACTCCCGTATGTGTCCCTCCTGAGGGATCCAGTCTACATTCCTGATTACCGAGGAGTTGGAAAGCTGTATTTGTTGCTGTTTTCCAGGTGAATCGGATGGCTTGTGCACAGTCCTGGTGAAGCCCTGTCAGTCCAGGGCGCCGCAGAAACCCTGGTGGCAGGACGAGTGGGAGATCCCCCGAGAGTCCCTGAAGCTGGAGCGCAGGCTCGGAGCTGGACAGTTCGGAGAAGTCTGGATGGGTGAGCTGTTTTCCTTTTTTGTGAGATTTAACTTGTGTGCTCAGGAAATAAAAAATGTGGCGCAGATACATTAGATGTGAAAATGCCTGGTCTGGTTGGGAGCGAGACTGCGTGCCTGCCAGGAGCCAGAGTTTTTCTGCAGTGTGTGCAGAAGAGTTTCCTTCAGCTTAGTCCTAATTGTAGGCTTGTCTGAGCTGCTTAGTGAAAGAATGATGTGTGGTATTGACCCTGTTGTGCATCATTTCTCCAAATACGCTTATCCAACCTTTTGATGAGTTCATGGCTCTTTAAGATTTGTCTCCCAACAACACTTTGGATCTGATTATGCAGCGTTAAATTAAACAAGAGGGGCTAAACGTTTTGATCACGAGCACATCGGTTAGGCCACAACCTCATTATCATTC
Source organism: Micropoecilia bifurca (assembly GCA_903067075.1). Classification (NCBI taxonomy): domain Eukaryota; kingdom Metazoa; phylum Chordata; class Actinopteri; order Cyprinodontiformes; family Poeciliidae; genus Micropoecilia; species Micropoecilia bifurca. Next base: position 56,982 of record CAEGAF010113504.1, read on the forward strand.
AATTGAAGGGATAATTTCCTCGCTATTTTCCGTCCTCATTTGCCAGCACCATTTAACCTCCAAAACACAGCACTGAACAAAAGCTAAACATTACTAACCATGGAACTTGCCCTCATTTTACTGCCACTTTTTTTTTTTCCGCATCATTGTACGGCTTGAAATCTGGGCTCTTTGTTTGTCCATCCCATCCAAAATGAAACGTTTACTGACGCCAGCAAAAATGAGAGCAACCATGTACCTCGATTCAGCTTATTCACATTTTGTCATGCAAAACATTTATTGGGATTTTATGTTACAGATTGACATGCAGTAATACGTATTTCTGAAGTGTGAGAAAAATTCTAATTTTTTTTTTTCGTAAGGCAGAACTACTATGTGATTTAGAGCAGAGGACATTCATCGGTTAGAATGACCCAAACGTGAATCTGACTGAACTTTTTTGGCAGCACTTGAAAATTGATGTTCACAAACCTTCATTGTCCAATCAGACTGAGCTTCAGCTACTAAAAGAAAATACACACATTGCTCTAGATGCATCAAGCATCCTGGTGGAAACACTCACAGCAAGAGATTTGTAACTGCATTTGCAGTACATGGTGGTTCTGCAAATTAGTAAATCAAGATGCTGAATAAATGTAAAAATGTATGCCACACTTTTCAGATTTTATTTAAAAAATAAATGTTAAAATCCTTGTACTCAAAGTTCAGTAAGCATTGCGTGATAAGGCACTGTACATGATAACCATCAGTGCATTACCAATAGAAGAGGAAAGCGAAAGAGGAATGCTTTCATTAGTGGATAAAGATTTGTTCCCTCATCGCTATACGCTTCACGCTTGGCGTGCGGGAAAGTGTTTTATGTGAAAGAAAGAACAAACTGGAAGGCCACGGCTTTGGTTGAGTACATGTTAGTGAGTGTTAGTGTTCCAGAGAGCTTGTTGTCATGAGAGTCGTGTGAAGCTGGTTTTAGAGCAGCACGCATTTGAACCAAGGCGTCGCAGGCTGAAAAAATTATTTTAGTAGTACATCAATTTCATGTGTGTGAATCACAATGGATAATAGAAAATTATTATTATTATTATTATTATTATTATTATTATTATTATTATTATTATTATTATTATTATTATTATTATTATTATTACTGATGAAATAAGTAATAATTTATTTCATCAGTAATAATGAAATAAATTATTACTTAATTAGTTTTCTTTTTCTATTTCTTACTTTTCATAATATATTTTATATATTACGCAATATACAAGAATGACAACATAATATTTGTTGGTTAATAAGTCTGGCTATGTGCTAATGTTGCTGGGCGGTAGTCGGTTGGCTAACAGACGTAGTCCTCATGGAGTTTTTTAATGAATGAAAATGAGCCTTTTCTTGTGAGAAAGTAGAAAGTTTATGCAGGTTTCATTGAGCCAGCAGCAATAAGTGGGGTAGGGACACAGCTTAATTGGACTTGGGGGGGAACTAGTCTCCCATACTCCCATTACAAGAACTTCAACCCTTACAAGAGAGAAGATGACTATTTTTTGAGACTTTGAAACTTTCACTACGTAAAAACTTTATACCTTGATGTTGACCCAAGTCTTGTCATAGACCTAGCTACATTAACCAATCTCATTAAATTTTGTTGGAATTTGTTTTGCAGTAAAATTAAAGGGACAATTCTATATAGGTACCTTTATAGAAACCTTAGGTTTTAGGTTGTTTTTTTATACATCCATTGACATCCAGATGTCCTTTTCCAGGTATATACAACAACGACAGGAAAGTGGCAATAAAGAATCTGAAAATGGGCACCATGTCAGTGGAGGCCTTCATGGCAGAAGCCAACATGATGAAGAACCTGCAGCACCCTCGTCTCGTCCGTCTCTTCGCCGTAGTTACCCAGGAGCCTATATATATTGTCACAGAGTACATGGAAAATGGTAAGTCCTCTCAAATATCATCACGACAGGAGATAAACCTTCCTTTGGAGTGTTTTTATATTAAAGATGAATAGAAAATAAGTCCTCGGATAGTCATGCAAGCTCCTTCCAAGAAGGTTTAGTCAACTAAAATATGTTTCGGCCTGTCTGAATTAATCATCTTCTTAATCTCCTGCCTCGTTAACATAAAGACAGAGTTAGGAAGAGTGATCTAGGATCTAGGAACGAAGACAAAGGAGTGGCGTTAGCCCGATGTCATAGATGTTCAGGATTAAACATGTTGATCTGTTATCGGACTCAGGGTGGGAACACGTGTTTGAACAAAAGACCAGGCAGGACAAGAAGCTTCAGCCCTTTAATGAGTCACAATGTTTTCACATGAATACTTCACTCCAGCAAGTCTGTTGAATCAACTTAACGTCAGTGGATCTGATTTTTTTTTTTTAGAATATCTTGTTTGTGCATGAGATCAGACATACTGGAAACATAAAGTGCATTCATCACCAGCGATTGAGCATGAAGCTGGAGTGCAGGAGCTCCAGCTTGTTTATGTTGTCTATTTTTAGTTTCTCCTCATTAGGCTCGCTTGTGTTCACTGCTAAGGTGTTAAAATGTTTCCAAGCAAACATGAACTTTCCCTTCTTCTTTTCCGGACCTGTCCTGGAAGGTTAATTGTGTTTACATGCGGAGGGGAAGTTTCTGACGCGAGAGGTTTTCATCATGCACGCTGGTGCCCTAAACAATCCGGCAGTAGGTTTCACGGCAGCCGTGTGATCAGCATCCCCTCTGTGGGTCTTCCTTCTTTTCCCCCTCATATCAGATATCTCATTTAAGCTAACCATGAGCTCCAAAGACTGATAAAATAAGGGCATGACAGCAGTCTGCTGGTTTCACATGACCAGAATCTGCATTCAGATGATAGCAATCGCGGATCTTTTTCCCTTTAGCCTCGAAAGTCTTTGTGATTCTTTTTGTTGTGAGTGACGGCGCCAAAATGCACTGAGAGATGCTTTCACAAACACAACAGCCTCAGAGCTGAAGTGAAAGGAGTGCCTTTGTGTTATCATTTGTAAACCAGCAGCAGTGTTTCCACATAAGGCCAGCTCTTTGTCCGGGAGCCATGTGTGGACAATTGTCTCCTCTGCCGTCGAGGTTCCCATCTTTATACAGTTTGTCCCGTATTTTTTTTTGGTTTTTTGCATTATTGAGCACAATAAGGAAGGAAAAACACCAGGCGCGTCATTCCGGCTGCCCTTTGTGGCCTTGATAAAGAGAGTTGCTCTCGCTTTTAAACTTCAAAAGCAGCCTTCTAGACTCAAGCAGAGGAGTAAATGTCTCTTCTTTCCAGGCAGTGTCATTCTTTTCAAAAGTATTTCCTTTGGTCTTATTTAGCCGACCTTCAAACGGAGATATTGTTCTGTGTTAGTTATCAGAAAATGCACATCAACTTGACAGATTGCACTGCACTTCCTCGAAATGTTGTTTCTGCTTATTTCTGCTATTATTCCAGTCCTGCTCTATTTATTTATATCCGTGTGGAATAATAAATTCCAAAATGTCATTTGTCATCCAAATGCAAAATATTATTTTTATTGTTTCACATTTTCGTCTTTGACATGAAGTTTAAATTTTTTTTTTACATTTTTATTCCTCTTCTTGAGATCTCAGTGTTACGATGTAAAGCTTTTAGGCATTGTTCAGAGTTAATGCCACTCAAACGTTAAAGAGATTACATTGAAGCACACTCATGGTTATTCTCCATTAATGAGAGCTACTTTTTCAGAGTAATAACTATATCACTAACACATTGTTAAAATAAAATAGAAATATGTCCAAAAAAATGATCAAATTGTTTTGAAAGTTATCAACAAGTTTTACTTTGAAGAGGATGTGAGGTTTGGAAGTAATTGGGTGACAGTGATATGTTAGCAGGTCCACGTCATAGGAAATAAAAATAACATGACTATATACGACACTACTTAGTGATATATTGAAGTCAATGCTCAATAGGTGTCAAATATCTCTTTGGGTTTGCACAATTCTTTAAAATAAATTCATTTCCTGTTTGATTCTATCAGGAGTTTGACAATGCCAGGTTTCTGCATACATACATTTTTGAATGAGCTACGTTTGCCTGGCTGATTTGATCAAGAGAAAAACATAACACTAAACAGGATCATTATTTCCCATTTTCTCTTTATGAAAAAGGTTGTAAGCTAAGATTACTGAAAGGCCCCCAAATATTCTACAATTTCATATGTTTTAAAAAATGACTGAAAGCACATTTTATACATAAGAAAGAACTGAGTAGCAGGAGGTGTGACTATTTCAAAGACACCAGACGTAGGATGTCACACCTAAGATGCCTGCTACACTGAATTTTAAAGATTAGTCTATAAACACGTTAGATTCATTACATAAAAAATTTTTAATTAGCAGAACTTTAGATTTGCAGAGATATTAAAGCCTGAGATGTTAAGAGGACGAGCCTGTTCAGCAAAACAAAAAAATGAATCAAAAGCAAATATTTCCTCTTTTAACCTACATTTTATTGAAAATATTTGAAAAGTGCTAAAATCTGCCTTTATAATAATTTTGAAGGCACAGATAAATGTTCAGGTGTTTGTCAGAAATGTTTGAATGTACACACCTTGTTAACTCTTAGTTATTTCCGAACATATCATGATTTATTCGTTTGAAATGCAATATACAATGTGGTCATAATCCTATTTTGAAACTGTATGTCCAAGCTTCAGTTTAAAAATTTGCTGAATATTTTCTTTTGCAGGAAGCTTGGTAGACTACCTGAAAACACAGGAGGGAAGCAATTTACCCACCAACACACTGATAGACATGTCATCACAGGTGAGATGCGTCTGCCTTTATCATTCTTTTCTTTGAAAAACAATTTAACTTTCCAATTAATTTACATGATTACCTCTTGTTTGTACTTCCAATTCATCACACTTGTGTGATCCTACTGGGCAATAAATCAGCAACTGTCTTAATGAGGCTTAAACTCCACGCTAATCTAGTAATACTACATGCAGACTTGGGTGGGTATGCGTGCAGAAAGGCGTGCATGTAATCGTTATTACAAGTCTAGACGCCGTGACACAAATAAAATCATTCTTTGCACTAATAAACAGGATCTGGAGTGGACAAACCGGCTGAAACTTGTTTTGTACTCTCACTTTTAATTTATCAAGGCTGGCAACTAAGCTAAAATATGGAGATCACTCTGCACAGTAAAAATGCCAGTGTTGAATTAACACCCAAAAGTGTCTATATGTGTCCAAGTCAGCTGGCGTTAAAGTAACACTTTGAAAGTGTTAAAACATTGACTACCATTTTTTTTGTTAAATTAACTTTGGTCTATAATTCTGAAATGGGTTTAAGAAAAGCTAAACTTTCCATTTCTGTGTATTGTTTTGAATATTTTCCACTTGATTTGATTGATACTGACACCTTGTGGGTCAATTTTTTACTTTATTAACACCACATTATGTTTTGTGATCAACACTACACTGGTGTTACTTTTAATATATTTTAACACTAACACCGTTGTAGTGTTAATGTGACCCTCTGTATAGTTGAATTTAACACCAGCTGACTTGGACACATATAGACACTTTTGGGTGTTAATTCAACACTGGCATTTTTACTGTGCACAATGACAGAACCTGAAACTATGATGCAGATTAGTTTATCTGAATCTCTTTAAGCTTACTGATATCTTATGTTTAACTAGATGGTTAAACAGGAAGTGCATTTAAAGTGATAATATTATGATGTAGTAAGCTCTCAACATGTGAACAGGATGTGTGCCTCAAGGTGTGGGAAGGCTCATGAGTTTCAGAGTTTAGTCAAGCTCTTTTCCTTCTCCAACCAGCCTTTATTCTAACCTGAACCAATTTAAAACAGAAATCAGAGAAAAGGTAAATTCAAAAAGTATTTTCTTTTATGCAGGATTAATCTTAAGGAATTTCAAAATGTTACTTGCCCTTGAAAAACCTCCGTTTTATGGGGTATGGTGGGTGTGGGAATGACAAAGTCAACCACAGGAAGGCAGCCTGAAGTTTCAAAGTCTTACACGGCAAACGGCTTCATCTGAAGAAGGCAAACTCTTAGACGTGTCAGAACTCGGTGCAAAGATCTTCGCTTCATGCAGAGCGGTGTGGTGAAGGTTTTACAGCGAATGATGCTTTCATGCCAAGCCATCATACGCCGACAGCATTTTGTGGTAACATGGCTTCTTGGTATCATGTGGTGGTGGATGGTTAAATGTTATTTTAGCAAGAATCTGACATTTTCTTTTAGTAATGTGCAAAAATATATAGTATAAAGAAGATAACCTTGGAACATGTAAAAAATACTGACTGAAGTCTTGTTAGTTATCAACAAAGGTCAGCCAGGTGCTAACAAGTCTGAAGTGGACACTACGACAGCATAATACCCCTTCAATTTCTTTCATTATGACCTCAAATTTCAAAACATTTTATTGGGATTTTGTGTGATAGACCCCTCCCCACCAAATAACTTCATAAATATGAAGAGAAACTGAAAGCCGACATAATTTTACATTGTTTTGTAGATGAAAATCTGAAAAATGTGGTGTGTCTTTGATTTCAGTCCCCATGGGTCAATATGTTGTAGCATCTCCTTTCTGATGGGATATGTGTCTGTCAGATATGTACGTTTAAAAGCTGAGGTTTTTTCCCATTGTTGTTTCCAAAACAGCTGAAAGTCTGTCTGATTAAATGCGTACACTCTGTGAACGTCAATTTTCATGTCTTGCCACAGACACTAAAATTAATTTAGGTTTGTCCTCTGCCTTGCTCTATGTTTAAGGAAAGTTGATATCTATCCTAGATATATCTAACATAGAAAAATCCATGCTTCTTTAAATAAAAATAATAGGCATCCTGTTTTTATTGAAAAGATTGCTACTGTATTTACCTCCATTCATATTCTTTCTTCCCCTTAAGGAAAGCATTTCCGCAGCATAATGCTGCTGCCACTATGTTTCACTGCATGGATGGTATATTTGGTGTGGTGTGAAGTGTTAATTTTGTGCTGCACGTAGTTTGCATGTTTACCAAAATCGATTTCAGTCTCGTCTTACCGAAGCACCATCTTCCACGTGTTTGCTGTCCCTGACAAACTGACCACAGAACATCTATGGTGATCTTTCCATATTGATTTTTTTTCTTGATGGATTTTCTTATGGGCCAGATTCATATCCCACTAAATGTTGTCAGGTCAAAAGATTCCCCCACCTGAGCAGCAGATCTCTGCAGCACCTCCAGAGTTACCACAGGCCTTGTTGCTTCTTCTCTGAATCATACTCTTCTTGCATGGCGCCTGTCAGATTAGGTGGATGGACATGTCTCAGTATGTTCGTAGTTGGACAGTTTGGATAAATTTGCTAAATTAGGGAGGGAACTTCTGCAGACCTTTTGTTGCTCTGGGTTTTATTTAGAAGTGTCACTTATTTAGAAGTGTCACATTGGATGGATATAAATACACACCCCATTTTTCAGATTACAAACAATTATGCAAACTTTTACCATTTTCCTTCGCCTTCTAGGATAACCCAGTTTAATTCACTGAAACGTGAGTTCAGTAAGAGGTGTACATCTCAGGTTTCTGAGAAGAACACCGCCTGCCCTGACACTTATGTGACACATTGCAGCTTCTGCGATGCACATCTTTCCTCAAACAAATCCTGACCGTTTTAAAGCCTTGACTGACAGGCAGAAAATGGTCCAGTTGTTCAGAAACTGTGGGAGGTGAGGTCTTTGGAATTGCAAAAATCTTAATTGAGACACCTCATGCAAAAATATCCTCTTTCATGGAGTGTAGAGTCAGATGTCATCAGCGTCCTATGTTTAATAATGAGTCATGTAGTCTGTGACTGAAACAGAAACTCAGTCACTGAATAGACAGGTCTAAAGTAAGGCTGCAACTTTTTTTCCAGTAAGATTGAGTTGCGTAAGCCGTGCAGCTTTGCACCTGGGTGGAGTCAGAGCACAAAAAAAAGGGTAAAAGGGTGAAAGCAAGTGACCAGGGGAAATGGTAAACTCCCTGGTTTTGGTGCATCTGTCCTGCTGGAGTGCCAACACACACAGATCCTTCACGGACATTTAATTCACACTTCAACACTGGACAAACGTTCTCTCCAAGGGCATGCGTAAACGATGTGCTGCCCTCTGCAGGTGGCTGACGGCATGGCGTTCATCGAGCAAAAGAATTACATTCATCGCGACCTGCGGGCTGCCAACATTTTAGTTTCCCATGAACTCATCTGCAAAATCGCAGATTTTGGCCTCGCAAGATTGATAGAGGACAATGAATACACAGCCAGAGAAGGTAGGATGAGGACCCTCAAAACTTATTGTTTAATGTTATTAAAGACTTGCTGGAAATTACTGTTGTTTTGTGAACGTGTTAACTTTTTTCATAATATATATTTATATTTTTAAATGTATTAACAGGTGCAAAGTTCCCCATTAAATGGACCGCTCCAGAAGCTATAAACTACGGCACTTTCTCCATAAAATCGGATGTGTGGTCATTTGGGATTCTTCTCACAGAAATAGTGACATACGGGCGCATTCCTTACCCAGGTAGGTACTCCTACCAAGCACACTTGATTATTTTTTTTATTATTATTTATGTGTTTTTTGACATGGTGTGTCCTCAGCAATGACAAAAAGGAACAGTACACAAAAGAGACTAATCCAGAGGACGACAACTGACTCAGAGAAAATAACAACAGTTATTTATCTATTGAGTTTAGGCCTTCATTTCATATTCACTTTTGTCACTAATAATTTACGTGAACCGTTAGAGTTGAACCATTGGAGTTGAACACACATGTGCTGTGTTTTAGGTGTAACTCAACATTAATCTCCTTAAATACTTTAAGTGATGTTGAAGGCTTTAAGCCTCTTAATCTTATCAGCTGTTTAGTGTCATTATTCAATGCAGCAGCTAGTTTTTGTTTTCAGAATAAAGTGATTTGTTTACCGTTGGATTAACTGGACGCTCTTTGAGCAAAGTTTTGAATTGTAGATTTACAAAGTTTTGTAAAGCCTTTGGAGTCTTTACAAAAAAACAACTTTACAAGTTGTTCAGACGGGTCACGATTTTGCTAGAGTCCCAGTTTTTTATAGAGTCTGAAGGAAGACCGAGCTGTCATCCTAAGATGAAAGAACTAACTTCAAACTTAGAAACAATCAAGAATGAGATATTTATAAAAAAAAAAATTTCTGTCGACTGAAATGAGTTAACTAAATGTTAAGTAGTAGTGGCAAATGTGCACAGAGGACAAATGTCGTCAGGTGGATATCAACAAATTACTACTACTATTATTATTATTATTATTATTATTATTATTATTATTATTATTATTATTATTATTATTATTATTTCAATTGATCATAATTTTATTTCCTGTTCAGGTATGTCCAACCCAGAGGTGATCCAGAACTTGGAGCGGGGATACAGGATGCCGGCGCCAGAAAACTGCCCTGATGAGCTATATGACATCATGAAGGAGTGTTGGAGGGAGAGACCAGAGGACAGACCCACGTTTGACTACCTGAAGGACCTCCTGGAGGATTTCTTCACTGCCACAGAGAGGCAGTACCAAGAGTAGCTGCAATGGACAGAAAAAAAGACATACAGAGACACATGCATGTGTAATCAAACTAACAGCTTGACCGCTGACAGCCAATGCTGGATTTTTAACTGTTTGCTAAAGAGTAGGAACTGCGACGATCGAGATAGTGGTGCTTTGTTTCTGCATCAAACTAACCTGGAAAACATTTGCCATGATCTCTGATGGAAATGTGCGAGCAGGGGAGAAGGATGGTGATGATCATGCTGATGATCAATCGTGACTAAGTAAACGGGGGACTCAGTACTGAGCTGAATAAATAGCTGCACTCCTGGTGCTTTTACAGTGACATGTAAATAACTGCTTCAGTTGAATTTTACCTCCACAGTATGTATAACAGTTTTATTTACGGTAACAAAGTTCTTGTGAATGCTGTGTATTGTTGCATAAAATAAGCCGGTTGAGCAGAATATTCATGTATTGACATCTTTTTTGGTCAGTATGTGAAGCATATTGACTATAAAAAGGTACATTATGGATGTTTTATTATTATTATTATAGAGAATGAATGTCTAATGTATAAATAGCAAAAGAAGTATTTCTGTAGGTGTGATGATTAGTGTGCATCAGATACTGTTTTAAAGTTCCTGTAAATACATCTTCATTTGTTTTCTGTTTCTTTTTTCAGCCAAAATGGACACATTTATGTCTGTTAACTTTTATAGTACCAGCAACCCATTGACAGCAAGCTTTGAGTAAACTCAGGCAAGACACATATTTAAAATAAATAAATAAATAAAGTGTACTTGAATATGGTGACAGATTGTAAAAAACGTAGAGCTCAATGTACACAATAACATTTTCAACCAAAACATATACCTACACTGCTTAGAAAGACACATCATTTTTTCCATTGTATATTGAGAACAATTTCTCCTGTTAAATAAGAAAGAATTAGGTTAAGGTAAAAAATAGCACATTTTTCTATATTCTTTTTGCCAGAATTGAGACCAGAGTTGCAGTTTTTTATTTTCTGTTAAGGCAGAAGCATTTTCCTATTGACGCTATCTATTTTGTGAAGCTTCTCAGGCTTTGAAACTTCCCCCTTTTACCCTCTGATGTCAATTGATCAATATAATAATGAGCTTTGATTAAAGAAGACCGTTAAATACTTTTACTCAATGAACATGGTCTGTTAAAAGAGGAAGAGTAACTGAGGTTAGATAAATAGGCAGGGGTAAAGTGGTTTTTATGAGACAAAATTGTTAAGCAAAGCACCCAGAAATTGTAATCAAGAGTCAAACTACTTCAATATATGTTTACTCAATAAAAAGTAAAAAGTAGTGATACAATAAATGACTCAAGCAGGAATAAAAATGTATTTTGTATAAAAGGCTACTTAAATATTGAGTAACTAATGATGTAATCAGATGGAGAAACATAATTTGAGTAAATAAGTAATTACATCAAGTTACTGTAGCCACCTGTGCAGGAAAGACATGCTTACAGTGATCAAAATTAACTATTTTAAAAATGACAGATACAGCAGCAATTTTGAGAGTACTGAAGTGACTTGACATATTTTGCTACTTTGCCTGAAAGTGGCAAATTATGTACTAGATTAAGAGCATTGCACAGAACCCACAGATATTTCTCTGTGGGTTGTAATCTGAGCTTCTCCCAGGACTCTGATATGTGCCTAGCATACCTCAACTTTTTTTTAGGTTAAGAAAAGTAAACAGTAAAAGATCCAACATTATCTGTTAGATGCAAGCGGAGGTAGAAAGCAGATACTAAACGTAAAGAGTCAGTTCTGCGTGAAATCCTTTTGTGTCACTCTGTCGCCCCCTATGGGCACCTGCCGGCATCCCATTGACCAAACGTGTCGCTGTTGTCTCCTCTTCTGCACTGTGTGTAAAACCATCCAAAAAACAAGACTAAAATGGCATTTACCTCGCAAGGCACAAAGAAAAAAGTTTGCTACTACTATGATGGTGAGTACTCTCATAGTTGCAGTTTCATAAGTAGACACGGTAACTGATAAAATCCGACAGAGTTTTGCATCTATCAATTTTACCTCTTGCTAACCTAAGCTAACGTAGCTAGCTTGAGACGCAGCTTGATCTCCTCACCTCAGTTTTGAGATGTTGGCGTGCTTAAACTCTAAAAAGGTGATTTGGCGATAGATAAAGATAGCTCTTCAAATACAACTCTGTGCACTTTTGAAATGGCTTTTATACTTTGATAAAAAAAAAAAACCCCAACAACAACCAGACAATCAGCTAGCGCGCTAACACACGATGCACGAGTATTGTCAGTGAAATTAGTTTGTACTGGGAAAAGACTCATTTTATTACCTTGGAAAGTTTGGCGTTTGTTGTTGGAAATGCTCAAATCAACGTCAACTGATGTTAAAAAGCCAGTAGGTAACTTTAGATCACCCCCCCGCCCCCCTATTTCTAGTATCGCCTATAGGATAGTGGGCAGACAACAGATGTGTATTTACTGATAGATTCTGTGTTTTTTTCTCATTTCAGGTGATGTTGGAAATTACTACTATGGTCAGGGCCATCCCATGAAGCCTCACCGAATCCGCATGACCCACAACCTGCTCCTCAACTATGGGCTCTACAGAAAGATGGAGATCTATGTATGTGAAATGAAGCAACCTGGGTTTATGCTACTTGGTTGTGCAGACAGGTTCTGTCCCAGGACATAATCCATGATTTTATTTTTTGTTGCTGCAGCGTCCACACAAAGCCAGCGGAGAAGAGATGACCAAGTATCACAGTGATGACTACATCCGATTCTTGCGCTCCATCAGGCCGGACAACATGTCAGAATACAGCAAACAGATGCAGAGATGTAAGTTTGGTCTGAAAACCTAACAAAAATCTTTCTATTTCACTATTGTTTTTACATGCATCTCGACTGATTTAGAGAAAGTAGCCATTTATGCCTTGCATACAAGCTTTTCAGAGCAATTAGAAAAAACATGTAGTCTGGTCAAAGATGAGAAATTATTTTAATGCCCCTAAATTAGTAAGCATGTGTTTTTATCAGCAGCTAATTTGTGAGAATAAATTGTTTGCTCAGGATTTTCTCATGACTATTTGGTTAAAATACATGCAATTCTAAATAATCAAACTTATTAAAATATTTTAAAGAAACACAAGTTATTCTTTAGAATATTAAGAAGGATGTAAGATTACTCAGTAAAAAAAAAACCCACAACAGAAATTGTAACAGAAAGAGAATAACTTACGCTTCCAGGTCATGTGGGTGATTCTTCAGAGTGTCTGAGGATTCATTGTGTTCATGCTGCTAAATTAGGTAACAAGCATCGCATGCCACCTATGCAACAAAAGAACATTTTAGTTGCATATTTAGTGCGATCAGATCGTTTAGTACTGATGCCGTGCCGGATCTGAACAATACGGATTGTGTTTTGCAGTCAATGTGGGTGAGGACTGTCCGGTCTTCGATGGCTTGTTCGAGTTCTGCCAGCTCTCAGCAGGGGGCTCCGTCGGTAAGTCCGTCTTCTCTGAAGAAGTCCGGTAGCCCTTTGTTGTAGAAAAATTTCAAATTCTCGCTTTCTCACCATGTTTCAGCCGGCGCCGTGAAGTTGAACAAACAGCAGACAGACATCGCGATCAACTGGGCCGGAGGGCTTCATCACGCCAAGAAGTCCGAAGCCTCTGGGTTTTGCTACGTCAACGACATCGTACTGGCTATCCTGGAGTTACTGAAGTGAGTGTGACAGAGAGGCTGATGCTCATCAGTGTGTGTTAATAATGACATTTCCAGCCTCTGATGCCACAGAACATGCATAAAAACAGTTGGAATTAAATAACATTTTCTCATTCGCAGATACCATCAGAGAGTTCTGTATATAGATATTGACATCCACCACGGAGACGGTGTGGAGGAGGCTTTCTACACCACAGATCGTGTCATGACTGTGTCCTTCCACAAGTATGGAGAGTACTTCCCAGGCACCGGTGACCTCAGGGTACGACTTTAGCAACTGTACTTGTAAACATGTCGGAGAGCTGCAATAATAAAATGCTGCTTTTCTTGTTCTCTTAAGGATATTGGTGCTGGAAAGGGCAAATATTATGCTGTAAATTACCCGCTGAGGGATGGGATTGATGATGAGTCCTATGAAGCCATTTTCAAACCTGTGAGTTAATAAAGTCCTGTTAAATTCATAATGTAGATGTTCTTTGACGCAAAAAAAACCCCCAAAATTAATATTACTAACTGCTACTGTTGCATTTGTTTTCTTCTGCAGATCATGGCGAAGGTGATGGAGATGTACCAGCCCAGTGCTGTGGTCCTCCAGTGTGGAGCTGACTCTCTGTCAGGGGACAGACTGGGCTGCTTCAACCTCACCATTAAAGGCAAGATTATGGAACTCAGATGAGACACGCAGAGTCTCATTTGAATGTTTTTTTGTTTTGTTTTTTAATATATATATTATTCTTAAACCATGTCTGCTTAGGCCATGCCAAGTGTGTGGAGTACATCAAGAGCTTCAACCTGCCGCTGCTGATGCTGGGAGGAGGCGGCTATACGATCCGGAACGTGGCTCGTTGCTGGACGTTTGAGACTGCTGTGGCCCTCGACAGCTCCATCCCCAATGGTATGCATTTCTTTTGTTTTTTTCCTGTTAGAAATTCTTTGCTTCCAATTCTTTTTACGTGATCTACCAGTGGAACTTGTGTCGGTGTCAAAACACGCCGGGTATGTGTGAGGAGACGTGAAATAAATGAGTATGCAATAAGACAATAATCTGTAAGGCTTCATTTCTCCCTGATGTATTTCAGTGTTGTCCCATTAAGGCACACTAGGAATCAAGTGTTTCACGTTGGCCCTTAAAAATATTCAACTCAAGATGTTGTGAATAAACCAATCAGACGCTCGTGCCGAGATGACATAATAAAATATTATGTAAATATTTTCTCCCGAACTGACAGAGCTCCCATACAATGACTACTTTGAGTACTTTGGACCAGACTTCAAGTTGCACATCAGCCCCTCCAACATGACCAATCAGAACACAAACGACTACCTGGAGAAGATCAAGTGAGTTCTTGAAACACCTTTCACATTTCGAGTATTTGTTGTTTGCTTTCGGCCTGAGAGAACAGAGAGTGTCTTAGAGCTGAAGTGTTCCTGCGTCGCCCCCTACAGGCAGCGCTTGTTTGAGAACCTGCGCATGTTGCCTCACGCCCCGGGAGTCCAGATGCAAGCCATCCCTGAGGACGCCGTGCAGGAGGACAGCGGCGACGAAGAGGACGATCCAAACAAACGCATATCTAGTAAAATCATTTTCTCGGTTTCTTCCACATTTACTCTGCATCAGCGCTCAGGCTGTTGTTGTTGTGGAGAAGCAGCAGCATCTCCTAATGCACATCTCCCTCCTGATAAACGTCCAGTCCGTGCTCACGACAAAAGGATAGCGTGCGAGGAAGAGTTCTCGGACTCGGAGGACGAAGGCGAAGGCGGTCGCAGGAATACAACCAGCTACAAGAAAGCCAAAAGGACCAAGACCGAAGGAGAGAAGGAGACGGAGGAGAAGAAGAAAAGTACAGAGGAACCAAAAGGTAGTCGTCCTCACATCCTGTTAAGTAATAATCAAATCGCTGAGTGAGTCGTTTCAAATCTTTCACAGAAATAAAAGAAGAGGAGAAGGTACCAGAGGAGGAAAAAATGGACACATCAAAGTGAGAAAACACAGCACAATCACAATGACTATGATGGCCAGGAGGTGTCTAACAGAAGGTGCTAATCATTTCCTTCCTTCTGGATCCTTTAGGCCAAATGAGGAACCTAAGACACCTTGAGGTCCCGAACTTCCTGTGACAACAGTACATCAGATCAGAGCTGATCCTAAAGTTTTTTTTTTCCTTTTTTTTTTAAATGACTGTTGCAGTGAAAGCTGGTAAAGAACTGTATATTTTAAGACAGTGGAGATGAAATGGTTTTCCATTTGTTCTTAATCCTTTCAACTTATCCATGTTTGGACAAAAAACGTATTTTTTTGTATGAATTTATCTGTTTATTTACTATATTTGCTTTTCCAGTTGTGAAAATATCTGTAAAAATGGCTTAGCATGTGCCTATTTTATATACCTGGATGTAATTTAACTAATTTTGGCTAAATATTTTTTTTTTTTTATCATTTGACCCCATTGTGTCATGTGCCTTTGGAGTTGTAGCAGAATAATGTAGAAAAATGTGTCCCTTTTCTAGAAAACATGCAACTCGTCTTGTCCACCAAAATTTGTAAGATGTATATTTCTATGCATATTTTACAGATCAGCTTAAATTAGTGTGTGCTTTCAAGTTGCATAATAACTTTAGGGATTTTTTAGAGACTAAAAGAGATCACATTTTGAACACATTTCTTTAAACAAACTTGTCTGTGGACAACTTAAAAGTTCACCGAAAAGGAAAGCCAGATGTCTCGATTGATTTGTGTAAATATTTGTATTCTGAAAACATTTTGATTGAACAAAACCCGTCAGAGGTTTCAACTGTATTAAAGTCTTATTTTAAAACAACAGTGGAAAATGCAAGTTTTCTTTTTACAATGAAACAGATTTAAACTGAAGGTACATGAGGCAGATTTTAAAATGGTACAAAAAGAATCAAAAATAAAAAACATTTTAACCGTAACAGCATCCAATCAAATAATGAAAACAAATGCCATTAATGGGCATAAATAGTAAAATGCAACTGCTTCAACTTACTTAAGTCCAGATATATTAAAATATTTGAATTGTAACAGATTCTCTCTGTTCAGTTTTTCATCCCACTCAGTTGGATGAAAAACGTTTTTGCTGGTTTAGACCCAGTCATTCAGCATCTCACTGTCGTGCAGCAGCTCATCCTGCTCTGCAGGCGGCTCTTCGGCTCCTTCCTCTGACAACGGCTCTGGGGTTTCTTCCCTAATCTGGATTTTAACCTGAAAGTGTAAGAAAAAAACAAGTTAAATTTGCATGAATTAATGATCTGATTCAGTAATTCCTTATTTTTTTTTAGTTGACAGCTTCTTTTAATTTTTACATATGCTAGAGAAAAATGACAGGGCAGCAAATGTGTGTTCATCTGAAATACACAATAATGATTCTTGTACTTTAATTACAGGAATACAAAGTAAGAAAAGCTCAAATCTTAGTTTTAATATGATTCTATACAAGTGTATAGGGAACAATTCACATTCTATTCAAGATTCTTTATTTCCAGATTGAAAATAAATCAAATGTAGCAACACTTTCACTAAAAGTGAATTAGAGACACACCTAAAACATTACTGCTTGAAATTATGTAGATAAGTCTTAAGTCAAAATACTGAAAAAAAAAATGCTAATCCTGCAATATCTGGAGTATTTAACGTAGCATCAAATAAACTGTATTATTGCATTCACACAGATTTCTGCAGTAAATGCAGAACACCTGACAGGACCTTACCCTCCTTGCCTGGACCGGCTTCTTCCTGCACGGGCAAAGGTACAGGAAGGAAGTGCAGGCAGCAAAGCAGCGAAAGGTGAACACTGATTCCACGATGCACATTATGATGAGAGGCATCCAAAGAATGATGCTGGATACCTAAATTTACACACAAAACAACATTTCTTAAACACCCATGTCATCTAAATATAAAGGCAAACACGGATGAATATTGTACCTACATAGATACGAGTCGGATCGAAGGGGCATTCGTTTGTGATGGCCGCAGGGTCGGGGATTTCATCAAAGAACTTGCAGTAATTCTTTAGCACACGCTCTTTCCTGAGGATGATGGCTCTAACTAATGAATATGACAACCCCAAGGCAGCAGGAAGTCCTAGGAAACCTGCCAGGAAGCTGAAGACCAACAGAACCCACGTCTGTCAGAAGAACAGAGACAGAAGGGCATTTGTTAGGCATAAGCCTTCATATTTAAAGGCATGTAAGAGACTGACAAATGAGTTTTTGTTCTGTAAAGGATTAACATGTTGTACTGACACTTTCATCTTTAAACCGCTTTTGTACCTCCAAACACATACAGGTTCTAACAGGAGCAGACAGACAAGATTTTTGTCACCCCCCACCATGACTGAAATAACTTGAAACTGAAAAGTAATAAATATAAACATAAATTTAACCAATAAAAATCATATTTTGCCTTTTTTAAAGGAAATCTGTGAAAAAACATTAAGCTCTTCTGCCTCCTCCTTGTGGTCCTACCAGCATTTGCAGAAATGCGCAATTGAGAAACAACCAACTAGAGGCGGGAGGTAGGTCTTAGCACTGCCAATCATGCTTGTGTATGCACCACTTGGTTTGCTGCAGCTGAGATAATGACAAAGAGGCAGCGTAATGATAAATGAAAACCTTTAATCCATGTTCACTAGCCTTCATAGCAGGCTCCACTCTAGGGAAGGACACTGCAGAGAGTGAGATGGGGGTGCAGCAGCATGTACACAAGTGTGATTTGCAATGCGAAGCTCTTCCTCCTTTATCTGACTGGTTATTTCTGACCAAGTGGTGTATTTCTGCAAATGGCAGAATTACATGAAGGCAGAGAAGCTCCATTTGTTCACAGATTATCTGTATTGTATTAAACTGGCAGGACATATTTTAAAAAGTTACGTACTGCAGCTTTAACAGAGGAATGTCAACAATTGTGTCCATGTGTGTAACATTTGTGGGCTGAAGGAGGTGGGGCAAACTGAGGGGAAAAATATTTACCAGGGTCTTGTTTTTCTTGTTCTTAGACAGGACAATGGCAACTATCCCGCTGATAATACCCTGAAGGAAAGGAAGCAGAAACATCATTCCTGACATGTGAAAACCACTCATTTACTTCTAGCAGCAAAATATTTAATGACAAAAACAAAAGAACAAAGAAAAAGGAAGAAAAACTTGGACGTGTGTAAACCAACTTACAATCAGGCCTTCCACGATGGCAGCGACGTTAGAAACGGCAAATATGAGAGTCCGGACCTTGACCTGCACAATGAAGTATCTGAGGACGACGCCGTGGACCAGGGCTCCCAGGAGAAAGTTGACGTGGCCCACCAGCACCAGGGTCAACCCCATCTTCATCAGGGCCCTGTTGTCTTTGAGGTTGGCGCAGCATATTCCTGCAGGAAGCGGAAGAAACCTTTATACACGCAAAATCTGTTGGATTTTGTAAAAAAATAAAAAAAATAATAGAAAGTCCTTTAAACAAATCTATCTTTAGCACATAATAAAATTCAATATTTGAATGCTTATCGAGTACATTCAAAAGAAGAAACAAAACTAGCCAGTCTCTCACTTATTGCTCCTCCCAATATTAGAGGGGGGTGTTGAATGCAGAGAAAAAAGTTTAGATTGCCAGACGTTTTTTTTTGTTTTTTTTAAGTATCGCCTAAAAGTTGAATATTTCAACAGTAAACCAGTGCGTTACACAAAAAGCCATGCGAGTTTATTATGTTCACATTTTGCTTTTAAACCCATTTGATGTCAGCTACTTAAAAATAAATAGTGGTACCGTTTACAGCACCAGAGCAACCTAGAAAAGCAATGATTTCTGCCCAGGTCCCCCTTGAAAATGAGATCTGGATCTCAATGGGGTTTACCTGGTTAAATAAAGGAAAAAAATGCACAACTATTCTTAATCAATGCTTGGACTGCAAATATCCAGCACATGCAGCATAAAAAAATAAACCCATGTCAACAGCTCTGCTGTGAGCAGGTTTCTGTGGTTTCGACGTCGTTAGCATGAACAAAGCTCTCTGCCTCGGGTGAGGGGGATTCAGACACCCACCACCTCATTTACAAAACCTGAAGGGTCAGTTGGTGTCGGATAGATACTCAGGTTCTCTGTTCGAGAGTGAATGTTGTGAAAATACAAGCAATGTTTTTGGTCATAATAATGTTTGGCATCTCACTAAAACAGTAAATATCCATAGCTTTTACTTTCAAAGCTCATGTAACTAGATTTGTTATAGGCTCGTTATTTAATGGAATGAACAATGTTCTCTGTGAAAAGTTGCAGAAATAAGATGACCGATGGCTTTTTTTTGGCCTGCCAGTGGTTTGATGGAAGGCTAGTCAGTGTCCTATATCTGATATTAACTTATAAATAGCTTTATAGATATAAAACACACAAATCTTAAACAACTTTTCCTCTGTGTGTGTATGTGCTTTACAACTCAGTACCTTACCAGTTTGAGAACAAAATAAGAGAATCGGAAAGGCATAAAAATCTTGAAATAGAGCCCTAACATGGTGTCATGTAGAGTAAAGCAAAATGTTATCAAATCATAATGAAAAGAAATGTAAATAATACATTTACACACAAAAAAAAACACAACAGTGACTATTACTCAAGTGAGGTAAATGTGAAATCAAAGATGCCTGAAATAGGAACCAGCACAGACACTCCAAATGTTTTTGGTTTTTTTGCAGAGGCACCAGACGAAAGAATCAATATAGATTAAATTGCATCTTCCCTCAATCTACAGAAACACCTTCTCTCTCATACTTTAAAAGTCAACACGTTTAGGGTTAAAAGCCATCAACCGAAAGAGAAAAATGGAGGATTTGGATCTCAGCCGTTTCAACGGTTTCCAAATGCAAAGACCACGCCTAAAACATTCCACACCGAAATAAATGAATCCTCTGAGGCCGGCGAAGAATTTCACTCACCAGCTTCAATTACATACCTGAGTGAACCATGGTGGATTCTACGTCCCTTCGGATCACAGCTGCTATTAGGAAAGTTGTGGTGAAATCATTTCTGACGACGCGCCTTCCACAGATCTGGGACGGTGGATCTTTGACTTCCGTGACTTGAAAGTTACCTGAAAACAAACAGACAATCCCGGCCGCCTACCTGAGCGGAGGCTCCGCCCACAACAGCTAAACAACGTTACAGCTGCGGGTGGAGAGAGAGATAAGAACAACAGACTAAACGTTTGACTGGATCAGTGGTTCTATGCATTTTTGTAACTAAGAAGAAACTGTTCAAAGAGCCGCTATATTTACAGGCATCACACTTTGTCAGTTTGGTGTGTCATCTCATTGTGGAAGTCTATTTCCACTAATGTGATATAAACAAAAACATGACTTTGTGTGGCATAACTATTAGATAATTATGAGATGAGATGACTGTTTCAAAAATGATGAGATAGCCTCTCGTGGATAAAGGATTTTCCTTTATATATATATCTAGATAGATAGATATATCTATCTATATATATATCTATCTATATAGATATAGATATAGATATAATATCTATATATAGATAGATATAGATCTATA
>CAEGAF010113515.1:0-21647 GCA_903067075.1 Micropoecilia bifurca
CTCTGCAATATCGCATGGACATCGGGGGCAGTTCCTCTGGATTGGCAGACCGGGGTGGTGGTCCCCCTGTTTAAAAAGAACGAAGAACCACCCCGGACGGGGTGGTTGAACCTCTTCTTCCGAGGAAAGACTTTGGGACAGGTGTGTAAAGGCCCCATCAAAGAAGAACCCCCCTGGACGGTGTGGTTGAACCTCATCTTCTCTCTCCAGACTGTGGGACAGGTTTGTAAAGGCTCCATCAAAGAAGAACCACCCCGGACGGGGTGGTTGAACCTCATCTTCTGACTCCAGACTTTGGGACAGGTTTGTCCTATTAACTCTAAAAAGTTAATATCCAGTTTGCAGGTTTCTCTCCGGGCGCTCCGGCTTCCTGCTACAATCTGAAGTTATCATTGTTTGGTAAGAAAGTCCTGGTTCTGTCTGCAAGGGGGTTTCTGTGTTTACAGGTTCATATATTTCGCCACTGGTCCAGTTTGGGGGTTTCTGCCCCGATGACCACAGGCACCACTGTGGTCTTCACCTTCCAGTTCTTTTCCAGTTCCTCCCTGAGGCCCTGGTGTTTCTCATGCTCCTTTTTCCTGATGTTGTAATCACTTGGTATTGCTACATCCACCACAACGGCTTTCCTCTGTTCTTTATCCACCACCACAATGTCCGGTTGGTTCTCCAGGACCATCTTGTCTGTCTGGATCTGGATCCCATTTGTTCCTCTCCAGATCCACAAATCTCTGGTGGACTGGACAATCAAATCTCCATGAGTCTTTCAGCAGATCAGGAACAGAAAAATTCTAGTCCACTTTTCCACCACCAGGATGAATGCAACATGGCTACTTTTATGGGTGAATTCACATCATAGTTCACTTTAATCAAACTCTACTTCATTTTCCTAAAATGTCCGATGTGTTTGGGGATGTGTGACGGCACGAACAAACTCTGATGTGGACCAAAGAAAGGAGACTCTGGTCTCGGTTCTGTTGAAGTGAACTCTGGTGTGGTTCAAATGAACTCCACGTGGACCGGAGACCGCTTCAAAAACAGAAAATAGACTGTAGCACAGGGCACTGTGGGAAAATATAGCCAAACCAAATGCACTAGTCTAAAATTAGTGAGAGAAATGGCTTGTGTTACGGAGATTACAACTCCTGAAATCTCACGCAACTCCACTTTTGCTTCTATTTTGTGAGAAAGGAAGCTGAGCTCACAACTTGTTCAGACATTTTTGTGTCATTTTCAGTGGTTCATGGTGCAGCACCACTGCAGGTAAAGGTATTGTGAGGTTTCACAAAGAGTTAAGATCGTTTGACAGTGCAATGAAAAAGCTAACGGCACCAACTGAAAATGGAACAAAAGTTGCAACTTTGTGCCTCAATCGAACCTATCGAGTCTACTGGACTATAGAGCAATCAACTCCAACTTTTGGGAATCAATTGGATTCTCCTTTCTAACAACGTAGAGTGTGCTTTAGAAGAAGGATGAGAAGTGAGATTATTCGGACAGTTCAAGCACACTCCCCTCCAATCCAGGGAGTACAATACATTTTCTAAAAACTTAAATCTCACTTCAACAGCCAGGACAGGGACTTTCTTTTGGTCGCTGGTCCTTGGCTCAACAGAGCCAAGGACACAGATGTTAGGTCCTAGTGTCATTCTGTCTTCTTGTTTCTTTCCGTCTGTGTTGCCACCGATGCTTCATCAAAGGTAGGATAGAAACCGAAATAAAAAAAAGAAAGAAAGGAAAACATCAAGCATGACTTGACAGCGTGATCTTTCAGTTTTCAGCTTGAAAAGTCAGCATCTGCTCATGCAGGTGAGGATCGGCTCGTACCAGCAGGAGCACGGCGATATGTCAAGATCAGAGAAGGTCACGAGAAGAGCTGTCACCCGAGATTTGTCCGCGCCACCAGCTCTGGACTCAAGACGCTGGCGGCTCATGAGAAGCATCGTCACTGAAGCTCAGTGTGACGCAAAAAGAAGCAATTTGTTTTGCTTCGATAACATCATATCCGTCTAGCGGAGGACACTATGATCTCTAGGGGTCGCTGAGGTATCTTCATGAGGTAACATCCAGAAACAAGCTGCTGCTACTTTGAACTTACACTTTCTATTTCATATCTGCCCCTTCTGCAGTTATGTTAGTTTTTCAATTTGAACACATACTGTAAGAACTATTACATCATTCCCAGAGTCAATTTTCCACAAACTGCAAAAATAAGGATTTAGTTTATCTCATCTTGTAGGGGAGTTTGCATCAACCCAACTTTTTTTTTTTTATCTCATGCTGAAATTTATGGCTGTGTAAAAACAGGAGAGATAATGCAGCAGCATAAAATGTTCTCTCATGGAGTGCAAGTTTGTTTTAATTTCCCTTCCTGGTTGCAAAGCTAGTGACAGGAGCAAGGAGGGGATCATGACAGCTCCACCATCGCACAACTCTCCTCGCTCAATTATTAATGAGCTGCTTAAAGCCTACTGGGAAACAGGCAAGAGTGGAAAGCTTGGACGAAGAATCTCTCTTTGTTCGCTGTTTGTGTGTGGGGGAATTATTCTCACTGTTGGCTGTCGGAAGCACAGAGCTACAGGGGGAAAACAGTCGTTATTTCTGGGCTGCTTAGGCGCAGAGTATCAACAAATGTGGACCTTGAAAGATAAGGGATATGGAAAAACCCAAAAGTAAGCCGATGTGCTCCAGCATGAAAACAGCTTGGAGTTTGAACATACGCCACAAAAACAAATATTTCAGATGTGATCTGCGCTTTTGACTCTACTTAGACTTGAGATTTGGGATTGGAGTCTTAGTCTTTATCTCATGTCGTTATGGGCAAAAATAAGCTGATTAGTGTAGCTTATTTAAGTATATCTCATCATAGAATACACAGTTAACATTACGGACCATAACTGGTCTGTACAGGGTTTCTGTAGGGTTCAATAACTCAAATTTAAGACTTTTTTAAGACTATTATTAATTACATTTAAGACCTGTATCACGACAGAATATTACAGAAGAAACGTACACATTTTGCAATGCTCTCTACAGCTTTAACCCCCCAGAGCCAATCTTTTTGGACAAAATGCACCTAAGTGATAGTAATGCTAAGTGATATATTATCTCTCAGAACTGAGCATTTGATATATTTACCAAGGATAGATGGCATATATCTAGTGAATATTTTTTCTTATTAATTCTGCTTACAAATACAGAGCCTCAGAAATTCCACATAAGCTGCAGCTGAAGCCTTTTTTTGTCTTAAACTGAGATGCTAATTAAACAAAAACATTATTAGCTGCAGTGCAGCTAAAATGCTCTTGGGATAAAAAAGTAAACATTTGTTTGTGCCTATTGTAATCCTTGAAATGTCAGAGAATTGCACATAGAGCTTGGGTCTTATAAATAGCACATGACTAACAGATGTCCTAAGGCCTGCCAGTGGATGGTAACCATGAGCTCTCGTTGCACATAGACAGTTTTACCAGGAAGATATGATCCAGGAGACATAACCAATCATCTTTCTGTCAGTGGTACAATGAGTAATACACATGCTGCTAAGACTGAAAAGCCTGAAAAGTCCCACTTCTGGAGTCTCTGTTGCTGAATGATTAAAAATCAAAAGATTTTTAATTTAATTTCCCTTTGGGATTAATACAGTACTTATTTTTTTGACGCAAACTGCTTTCTGCAGCTTTTCTATTATTTCAATGTCCTGTAAATTTGACTGTAATGGGGAAAAGACAATTTATTCTCAATAAGTTGATGAACTTAAAACGGATTTTAAAAAAAATCCAACTGCAGTGTTTTGTTTGAAGTTCTTTCGACCTACTTCAACAGGCAGAATGGTTGTCCTTACTTTAGCAGTTGATAAAGCAGACTTTCTGGAGACGACCAGCAATGGCAAACATGAGTCACTAAAGCAGAGTGATAGCTGACGTCGTCACCGGTGACGTTTGCTAAATCCGTCTGTTGCATGAATGCAAGCTGCGACCTACGTCTCAAAAGACGAAAAGACACGTGAAGCCGGAAGTGACCCCTGCGTCTGTAATGAAGTGAATGGGGCTTAGAAATCGAAATAACTTGATGCAAAATGGAGTAGTATAAAGACTGGATTAAGAAAATAAAAAAACAGGACTTGGAACAGGAAGACGGGTTGTGGTACCAAGTTTGGGAGGGTGAAAGGGAAACAAAATCACATGACAAAAAGAAAAGGAAACAAAAGGAATAAAGTAAACAAAAGGAAAGGAAATCCTAAAAAAAATGAGCCCCCTGTAAATCTTTTTAAATTCTTATTTTCAGGGAACCCAAAGATAACTGTTGTAAACTATAAAAGCGACTTAAAATCAAATCATCAAAGGTGATAAATCATAAACATAACAGCTCATGTCTTCAAACTCCAAGGCAACTGGATCTTTGTGCTGAGTTCTCACTCTCAATCTCGTCAATGTTTTAAAGCATCGCCTTCCTTTCCTGCGTGCGTCACTCTCACCTCCCGTCTGAGGGGCCCCGAGACCAGCTGAGAGGCTTTTATGCAACGATTGTATCAAGTAATTGTTTTTCGCAGAGCAAAGACTCCCAATGTGCTCAAAGGGCTTAGTCAAAGCAAAGCCTCGAAAAGATTAGGTAAACAAACGGATGTCTCATGGATCTGTTCGAGCAAAGCAAATAGTTCTGGACAACCTCGGGAGAAAAAAAAAGGAGAGAAAGCGACAGATGAGCTGAAAAATTGGATTTATGAAGAAAAAGTGAATGATTTTACATCAAACTGAAAGGTGAAAATTGTCCTCTTAAACTTGAAGTAACAAATGCATAAACAAGTCTTAGGTTAAGGTTAATGTACTTTAGAAGCTAATGGTAAACCATAGGGTTGTGGGTGTCCATTTATTTACACCAAATCATCATAGAATACTCTCATGTAGCAGAAAGTGTCTTTTT
This sequence comes from Micropoecilia bifurca, assembly GCA_903067075.1. Taxonomy (NCBI): domain Eukaryota; kingdom Metazoa; phylum Chordata; class Actinopteri; order Cyprinodontiformes; family Poeciliidae; genus Micropoecilia; species Micropoecilia bifurca. The sequence goes on from CAEGAF010113515.1 coordinate 4,921, forward strand.
CTGCTTCTATTTTAGTGCCAAGTTAAGCTGTACATAAATATATTATTGTAAGTTCTCCACACCAAAGCAGTGCATTAATGGTTAATAATGAAAACTTAAAGACGATAAACAAATACTGTTTGTTTTTTTGTTTTTTTTTAATCAATACAATGAAAAAGTTGAGGCTCCTGGTTATTTACAACAGTAGCAGAGATTGTTGGATGTATGGAAAGCCAAAAAGTACAAAATTGCTTAGTAAATGGTCACCTTGGATTCCAGTGGGGCCTGGCTAGGCTAGCTTTGCAAAACATTTATGAAAGATAATGGACATCTTTAGTTCTGTGCATGTTATCTAGTAAATATATGGTCAAAATCTTGCATCCAAAAGAGAATACCCACATATTTCAGCAGCATTTGTTTGGCAACAGAATAGAAAAAAAGGAGTAAAGGATCATTTCAAAGGCATGCCACACCAAAACAGTGCAAGACTGGCAAAAACCGACAAGACCTTAAAATTAGCCTGACTGTTTTTATTCGGCACGACGTATAGAAAGCATGACACAGTTTGCGACGACTGTTGGTGTTCAATAAATTAAGTACATAAAACATTAGATCCCTAAAAGGCATGGAGAACTTGCCAATGCTCAGTGCAGGTGGGTGGTGAAATATATTTGACTTTTTCTGTTTTTAGATATGATGAGAACTGATAGGAAAAGTTAAACCCTGCAATTTTCATTTGAAGCAATTATCTGATCCCATTAAGATACAAGTCAAATGTTCCAGCAGCAGGAGCTTGTTCATTAGGTTTGTTAATTACATCTAACAAAGCTTTGTTCCTCGCACTCATTTCAGCGTGAAAAAGAGAAATAGGTCATTAATCTAGATTTTTATCCAAAGGCTTTAACAACTTAAACTGTTGTATTTTTCGCCCTTAATGTTTGAATATATAACAAATATGAACTTTGCCTTGCTATGGCAGCTCCAGGTACAGAGAGAACAATAACAAAATCAAAAGAATTTTCTCTCTGGAGCCAACATTGTCACTGTGTGCATAATCAATACAAGCTTTAGCATCTGTGCTAGATAGATATATTATCATACATACTGCAGAGCAGAGATATGAATGATCAACAGCAGGTGTTCTGGTCAAAGAAATAGTGAATCGTTATGTCATTTTGAAGCTTGCTAGAGATAGATTTAACGAGACATTAGAATTCATGACTCCCCAGAGGCCCACCTGCCTCTGGCGTAAATGACAGGCTGTCTTCCCGATGGAGATGAACAACCTGAAGGGATTTCAAACACTTAAAAATGAGACCAGAGAGGTCAGAGAGGTCAGAGGGGACACAAATGCTGCGCTTTGCAAACTTGTGCTGATAATTCACGTTGTTTTCAGATTGATGTTTCATATTTTTTTATCTTAAAGATTGTTTCACGAGAAAAAGAAAACCCTTAGCACAACCTGACCAGCTAGCTTCGAGTCAGTATCGTAACATTATGACCACGGGTGCAGCTTTTAATAGTCCAGCTGAAATCCCACCATCAATCTAGCTAATAGACCGAAGTGCAGGTGTGCTTGAAATCTCTGAGTTTTTCTTGCATGCATTGTGGCGTTGTATGAAAATGGCATCAGAATATTGACTGAATTAACGGGTTAAGATCACCTTGAACTTTCAATGCCAATTTGATGATTGAATAACCTAAATGACAGATTTAAGGTATGTGCATTTATTCAATAATTTAGCAGCAAATCAGATTTTTGGATTGAAAATGATGCCTATTTTGGCGATAAATGTTTGTTTTTTTAGTTAAAATGCCATTAATTAATTCCTTACAGACTCTGCAATTAACTCACACAAGCAGTTTGATATATAGACAAAAGAGCCCATTAATGGTTCCCAGATCATCATTTAAAGCACTGCATGCCTCACTTGTTTTACTTAAGGTCAATGAAAAATACAGAACTTTCTACATGAAGCCAAAAATACATTAAAAATTCATAGAAAAACAGCTCTTTCACTGTCAAAGTCCTGAGCCAAAAAACTACATAAATGTCCTTTGTCACATTGAAATGAGTCGGAACATGCATTTTGTTGGATATAATTTAAAAACCGCGTCGACTTATGAGGACAATTTAATCCTGCTTGTACTCTTTATTCCCGGCCACTGTGCTCAGGAAAACTATTAACGTGCACGCTAAGTGCATATGCCTTCTTGGGGTGAGTCACAACCTTACTGTTGTTGTATAGAAATCCCGGAGAACATTGTCACAAGTCAAAAGTAGCACTAATTGCCATCAAAGTGAGCCCTGTTATTTCCAGCCAGTGAAAAGCTCCAGTCGTGCTGTTAAAACCCCTTTTGTTGATTCCCTATTGTGAGCCGAGTGTTATTCAAGGCTGAACGCGGAAGATTCGACTTATGAAGTTATACAATCGATTACACAACNCTTATGTTCTTACCTGATCTTACAAAGTTTTAGTAACTGGCACAGACATTCAGAAGACAATAAATTTTATTGCTCCGAGTTCAAAGTAAACGTTCTGCCTTTTTGTTTGACGTGTCATACAAGTTTCCAGATTTTCTAGTCTCTTCCGTCAGACACACTTCAAAACGTAACTACATTTCATCCACGAATGCTCAGCTTTATAGCATAAAAATCGGTTTGATGTGAACACTGTTCATTCCCGGATCAGGTTACTCTCTGACACAACGTACACAACCACATTTGTAGAAATTGTAGTTGTAGTTTTCTTTTGTTTTTTTCTTTGACCTTCCAGAAAGACAAGTGTGGCTTTCTTCAAAATGTTTTGCTTGCGGAAAGCTTGGGATAATCATGAGTAAGAAACTAGACATATGTTACACTGCAAACAGTTAGTTATAATATTCCATGCAATACCTTTAAAAGTGACCTACGGGCTATACAAAATATGTTCATTAAAATTTTTGCACAGAGATTTTAGTATGCTCAGTTCTGCATATTTTGAATGTCTTTGTTTTAGGATTCTGCCACTTTAAATCCAAATAAGCTACTGCTGGCCACGCCCCCATCTCGACATTTACACTCAGACATGAAAATGGCTCCAAACAGATGTGCAGTTGTACAACTGTAAATCTTTGAAACACAGAACTGGAGCATCCTGCACAACCAACAGGAATACCGTTAGTTGTTTCCGGATGGTAAGTCTACAGCAAAACACTTGTCTTTCTCCAGCAGCCATTGTACAGTACATAAAGCAGGAAAAGTCCAGTGGGGTTGGTAGGTAACGGACTGGGCCAGCGGGCCGGTTGCTAGGTGAGCGGCAGTGCCTGTTGATTTGTGATGTTGCTTTCCGGAGATTTTTGAAACGACTTGTTTTCCAGACCCCAAAAAGCGTTAGCTCAATGCCAAAAAACCGGCTGGGTGGTTTTACAAGCACTTGGGTTGTGAAAGTAGATTTTGCACAATAAGTCCCTTTTACGCTTAGAATTTGTTTGTTTTTTCTTGAATCAATATATCAATGTAATGAATAAAACATAGAGATACCCGCAGTATAAACTCAATTCTCAACGTACTTTAACAGCAAAAGCAGTAATCAGATTTCTGTAATAAATAAATAAATAAAATCAATTGTGTAAAACGCGGTATACGTTTTTCCCCCAACGTCACCATATTTACACGGTGAGTTCTTTTGATAGCTCTTTGGCAATTTATTTTGCAAACATAAAAACAAGTAGCATCCAGTCCATCAGCAGAGCGCTGCCTTATCTTTAAGCTAATTATCATTAATCAAACTCTGTGTTTAACTTTTTTTTAGCTTACCTGTTTCTTTCTGTTGTAAACAGATAAGCAATCCCTGAGCTCCTCGGTGGTTATTAAGTGGATTGATTTTTCAGCAAAAAGTAATGACCACCGTGACCACTCACAAGGTCCGGCTCATGCTTCGGAGATCAATGAAGCCCCCGCCGCAGGTCATAATTAAACAGCAATAAAACGCTGGACAGTATGAGTGCGGAGTTCAATCCTTGAATACTTGCGTTTGGAGTCGCAGTGAACAATCCAGGAGTGGGTACGGAAGGCAATTACTGGAGTGTATAGAAAGAAGAAAAAAAATGTAATTCCCTAATCTCCTCTGTTTGCTTTCATCAAAAGCAGCTTGCTCATCCTCCACTAATGTAGCTTCCATAATAAATTCCCAGGTGGGACATTGGAGGTTTCATCTTCCTGCACTCTGCCATGCTAACCCCGCCATAAGCTCATTACTGTTCAAAACGGGTCAAAGCGTGTCATTCCCACATGTCTTTTATCAACATATTTCTGCTCCCCGTGAACGTAAAGTGCCTCAGAAAGTGTTTTGAACTTTTTAGTTTAACCTTGTGTTGCTCAAAAAACATGTATGTATTTTGTTAGAAATCAAAGTGGGAACCAAACACAAATGAGTTCAATTAGATTATATTGAGAACAGTGAAGGTTGGATGTGGGAAAGGCAGCTGCTACCTTCAAAATCTGTCAAATTACGACACCTAAAGCTCATAATGTGGCCGGCTCAACCTTCTTACATTTAGTTGCTTTATCACAACTTTTCAACCAAACACAGATCAGCAGTAGAATTTCACAAAACACTCAATAATCCTAAATTATTACTAAATAAGAGCGAAAATGAAGTCTTTTGCTAGGGGTTAATGATTAAAAGTTCTTCTGGGCGTTCCCCCCCCTGTTCTTATGAAAAAGAAGAAGAAAAAAAACAACATAGCAAACAATGCTGTAAAATCAATTATTTATGAGTGTGCCTCAGCAACATATGAGCAGCCCTCTTTTGCAAGTAACAACGCTGTTCTTTTCAATTATCTGGAAACGGCTGGTCAAAGCAAGTCCAACAGGGCAGCAGCTTGGAGAGGAGATTGCTTTGGAGCACAAATAATGGGAAAGTAATTGCTTTCAAACTGCTATGAATAAATATAAATTTTTTAAAAAAGCTCTTAATTTTTCCAACTGTGTACACCCATAGGCTTGAGTTAGTGTTGTATCTGCACTCCATAGTTTAAGAGCTACTTTTAAACTAAGTAAATAAGGTGATATTTACTTTCCACCTTAAGCACATTGCAGCCAGGGCTTCAATAATAATAATAATAATAAAAACGCGTTAAGATTAATTTGTGACCAGGGTTCTGATGGCCCAGTCAAAGTTCAGACCAGAGAATCTGTTGAAAAATATTTTCAAAGTTGCCCTTTATCTCATCCGACAGCATCAGATTTTAATAAACCAACTGCGTCATTCCCTCCCCCCCCAGCTTACAATTACCACAGCACGTTTGGAGATACTTTGTGTTTATACGGCAATAAATTATGTTGCAGTTTGTGATAAGTGAGACTGAAAGCGAACTGGTTCAAGGCGTTGTGAACACTTCTGTACGCCACTGGTTGATCTGACACGGTTTTCAATCGCAAGACAAACATCGGGTGAATCGGCACGTTTTTCTCACGACATAACGGGAGAAATCCAGTGTATATATATATTTTTTGGCTCTTCGTGAAACGCTCTCACGTCGCAGCCTCCTCCGTCACTCAGTGTCTGCGCGTGTCCTTTTGTTTTCCTCTAAGAGTTCGCCGCTTCGCGGAACGAGAGCGGCTGTGGACAAGCTTTCCGAAGAAATCGATGCGTTCAATAAAGTGCATTACGGGCTTATTGTGACGAACGTCTGACAATTGACCTGAAATGTTTCCTTGGTATTGCTTCTCCGTCATGATTGCTATCCCAACATCTTCATTTTCCACTTCACTTTCTCTTCATCTCCAGCCTCTCTGCTCCTTTCTTTACCACTTAGCGTGAGAGGCGGCTATTTATGCTGGTCGATTTCAGAGCAGACAGGCATTTCAATAAAAAAGTAAAAGTAGGTGGATGTATCAAAAACGATAACGTGAATTAAATAATAAAATATCATGAAAAAGGAATTTGAGATTTAAATTAAATGAAAATATTCCGAGTTTTGATCTCTAGAAGATTCCCGCGGGTAATATCAGCTCCTTGACTTGTCGCCATCTTCCATTATGAAATGCTGGAAGTTGATCATTGTTAATCTCCAAGGTAAGATGAAAAAGACAGTGTGAAATATCGTTTCTATGGTAACCTGTGCACTTTTGTTTTTCTAGCGTTTGCCACACACAAACACATTCGTATTCTGCGGGGTTACCGTGAACCTTTCACAGGATTTAGCTTTATAGAGCAATTTACAGGCAAACATTTAGTTTGGTTTAGTGTCGGAACAATAAAAAAATAAAACAAGCTAATGTGGAAAAGATAAGCTGATGTCTCAAATATATATACTTTTTTTTTGCTTCATTTCCTCAAAGCGATGTTCTTACAAATGTTCCAAATTAAATGAATGCTATATTTCAAATTTACCTCCCGCGTAAGACATCTTAAACGAAGTCTTCATTTTGTCAAAGAAAATAGTGGCGGCAGAAACTATTTTCAAAGAAAACATCTCGGAACATGCAATAGATTCCAGACTAGAGCACAATAAGTACGTTCTTATTTATGCGTTCTCTTTGTATCGTGTATGATTGAGATGCTGCAAAGAGCCGCTGAGCAAAACCTGACGGAGGACAAAGAGTAGAAAGAAGCCTGAGCTACAAAGTGAAGGGGAAAGAAAAGGAAATTGGATTCATCCCTCAACTAATCAACCTTGACAACAGAGAACAACACGTCTCTGGAAGACATGGCATCTGTGCCGTCCCCGGGGGTCGCCACGGGCCACGGCGAAGAGNCATAATGTCTGTCAGATTTAGGTTTAAAGTGATCACTTTTTAATCCACACTTTGAATGGAAGTAATGTTTAGAGTTTTGAATTAGCCAAAGTTCTGGCATGAATTTGAGCAAAACATTCCTCCATGATGGATCTTTCCATCGCGTGTGATTAGCTTTGTTGTTTTTATTAAGGTGTATACGTCAGTGGTTCAGAATTAAAGAAACAAGCAATTAAAAGAGAAAGATTTGCTTACAAAAAATAAAACAACTAAAGATCAACTGGTCTCCACTCCTAAAGATTTAACATCTGAATACGTTGGTATTTTCTCAAAAGTCCACAGCAGCAGCTGAAGCAGAGATAGACAGTGAACATAATAGCCAACAACCAAAAAAAAAGTTAAAAAGCTAAAATAGTTTCAAAAGTGTGAAAATAGCTGCAAACAGATGCAACTGTAACCAACAAGATGTAGCAGGTGTGCCTGGATTGATAAGTCTACAACAAAACACTTGTCTTTTCCTCCAGCTGCTGTACAGCAATTAGAGCGATAAAACCAGCTGACCAAACATGTAGGGTTGTCAGCATCTTCGTGAAGATGCTGACAAGAGCCAACGTTAATATATTACTGCTCTTAATTGACAAAAATAAATAAATATTAACCCCTGCATAGTGAAAACCTACCACTGTTGCTTTCAAGGTAACTTAATATTACTTAATATTGAGTTGCCCAAGATAGAGGAATCTAAATACAGGCTGATTCTGGAGGAAAACCTGTTAGAGGGAGCAAAAACCTCAGACTGTGATAACAGTTCACCCATTTTCCCTTCCACTCCATAATAATGCACCACTTCATGTTGGTCCGCAGGATAAAATCCTAGCTAAACGTCTTGAATATTTAGGTTTAAGTGTTAAAACGTTTAAGTGGAAGGTACTGTCTTTTCCTCCCATCCCTCAAAGACAGACAACCCAAAAAAAAAAAACAGAAAAAAAACATAACCTATCGTAAATGTGTAGGTATTTGTCTGCATGTGATTAACTGGTGCTACTGCGTCCTCGGATCAGCTTGTGTCCGGATTATGGAGGGATTACAGGAAGATCAAGATCAGACATGAGTGAAACAAATGTAGGATCAGATAACAAAGCCGAACGGACCGCTGTTCTGACAGCAAAGTCGATACGCTGCGCGTCACAAACCAAACGTCTCTGAACGGGCAACAGATGAAAAGGTCAGCTCCCTGTCCACCCAATTAACACTCATATCATAAATGAATTTCTTTTTGCATTGATCTAAATCAGGTAGTTCTCAAACATGTTGGACCAGTTATTAATCTATCTTTAATATGTACTTTTTTTGTAACAGAAGTACAACAATGAGTAGTGGTGACGGTGTGTTTAACTAGGAAAAAACAAACTGGAGTAATGCTACTCTTACGTCTTTTAATAATGATGTCATTGAAAAAGAAATCCCAATACATTTTTATAAAATCAGTGCCAACAAGTCAAAGCTTCGCCCTATTTTATTTATTTATTATTTGTCGTTTTTGCAACGCTTCACTCATCTTTCTGAATAAGACTGGGAATTAGCTTTTACTATTGAAGGAGCAGTATTGTATATTTTCCAGGCACATAATGCCATTTATAACACAATCAAGTAATTATGTCACCTTCGATTGTTATAAAAATGCTGCATCAACTATCACTTAAAAGAAATTTGATTTTGTAATTTAACGCCTTGAAATTGGGCCGCTGTTTCTTTAAAAAAAAACTCCTGCTTGTTCTGAAACTCCGCCTTCAGGAAGTCATCACAACATGGCTTCTCTATTAACCCTTTAGCAAGGTTTTTACCAGTGCTGCACATAGAAGTAGGTTGTATAATGAGCTAAGCAGATTTTCCACCATGTGTTTGCTAATTGCTGCTGGCTAGTCTGAAGGAGCTGAGTGGGAAAGAAAGGTGTATTTCTGATGAGGGAAAAACTAAAGAAAAAAAAGTAACATGATGTAAAGCTCAAAAAAGTCAATATTACATAATACTGCCCCTTTAAAGCTACTGCAGATCAGATTTTATGAACAAGCTCTGGTTGGATTACTTAAAGAAAACAACCCTTTTGTGACAATTTTTAAAAAGATAGAAAAATGTCAAATAAACATCAAGCAGTCGTGAAACCTGCAGCCAGAGCGCCCTGTGATCTACTGCTCAAACTGTGCGACTGACAGGTCAGCAGGATGATTCTAGGACTGCAGCAGCAGGCAAGTGAATGATTTCATGTTCCTCCAGTGGGAAGGACTTCACGGCTCCGCAGGAGGAGAACATAAACAGTCTGATCAGCCTCACTGTGGACGAAATCAAAGGGATGGAAAAGAGAGCTGCCGTCTTCAAAGCTCGGGGTCCTGACTCTGTCAGATGGGAGTTGTTAATAACAAGCTGAGGAAGCCTCTGTGGACTCATTTCAACTGCCTTGAAATGACTGTATATTAGATTGTTACACCCTTAGAAGGTGATAATGTAGCGCACATGTGTCAAACTCAAGGCCGAATCGGAACCTGCCGTAGCGTCTAACGCATCCCTCAAGATTCCGAATTATATAAGTTCTTACAGTTATTCGCAAAATTCACGCAAAATCAACATATCCCTGCTGTGAGTTAATTATAATTTTTTTTTTCTTTTTACACAAAAATAACTGCTAACTCAAACCTGCAAAGGGCCGTATTTCTTAATTTTACAACACTGCTGCCTCAGCCTTACTTTGATGTTCATTTTGGGAACATTTCTTCAAAGTATTTCTGAATGAGCGCCACAATTTTTGATTGAATTTTTGATTGGGATTTTGATTGAAAATCACAAAAACAATCACCAAATCTTGGACAGACTGATTGATGCAAAAAGATGTTTGAATATTACAGTGGCTTGCAAAGGTATTCATACACCGCTTCAAGTTTCCTGTATTTTATCACAATGTAACCACAAAGATAAATGTAATTAATCGGAGTTCAATGTGAAACACCAACAAAATCAAGATGGTTCCACAAAGACCCAGCCTTATAATAGATTCCTATTTAATAGCATTAAACCACCCATTTAAGTTAAATAAGTTTAAATAGTGAGAGTAAAAGACAGCAAAGAATGTGTAACAAAATCCAACAACTTAACATGTAAAACAAACGTTAAGTTCTGATTAATAAAAGAAGCTCAGCATAATGAAGGATCCGTGGTGCTGTGGGCCACTTTCTCCTTTAAAAGGCTTTGGGAACCCAGTTCCAGTACTTAGCATCATCAACTCTTTCAAATTTTATGTCAAAAAACTTGACGGCTCATCAGAGCACATAGCTAAATCAGTACAGAAACAGTTAACCAGAAAGATCAGACACAGCAGGCGTGAGATGAGCTCAAGAAAAGAGAGCTTAAGAAAAGACGTTGAACCTGCAATGATCAAAAGCAACCAGAGATCCTCCTGTCTGCATCTCCGACCTTGTGACATGAAGCCTCCGAGCTCTGTTTGGTGAACACCAGTGAAGATGTGACTTTCCAGATCACAAAACTGACTCTGTCGCATTGTCCGCCTCACCTCCTCCGCTGTCCTTCTCCTCTTCTTCGATGCTGTTCTTGATGCTGTCGTACTCCTCGTCGATGTTCTGGTTCCCTCGGATCTGGCTGAGCACCCGGCGGGCCTTCTGGGTCAGCCCGCGCTGGATCAGCCAGCGGGGGCTCTCCGGCAGGAAGAGGAACCCGACGAACTGGAGCACGGCGGGAAGCACGGACAGACCCAGCATGTACCTGGAGACGGAGGGAACGCGCGGAATGAGATCTCTGAAAAGGTCTGGCTGGGTGTTTCTTAGCCGTTGGCGTCAAGTGGTTTTACTCATTAAAATGCAACAATAGCACAATTGATAAGGGTTTACTGAAGTCCTGTGCTTCAGAGCTAATTAGGCAATTCAAATTTCATTTTGTTTATTCCCTGAACATAATAATCTAAGCGAATCTGTAGCAGTGGAAGGCTTCCCCCAGAAAACACACTAAGCCCGGTGGCTGGGCGCTAGGGCAGACATACATCCAGCGTCCCGGCGTGTCTTTGAGTTAAAAAATGTTTAAAGTTGACAGTAAATTTGAAAATATCACTTGATAATTATGTGTTATTGAAAGACTGGAAGATTCCCACCAACTATAAAGTCACCAACTATAAAGTCTTAAAAATGCAAACATTTTAAAAAGACTTAAAGAAATAAGAAATGCTTAGCCTGGTGGGGCATAAGTAAAGTCTGGTGGCCCGCCAGGCTTATAATATATAATAGGAGAAACCCTGTGGCGTACTGCTTCATGTATTTGTAACTGTCACAGTACAGAAAATCCAACTCTTCCACAAATGAAAATCAAAATGACTCCACACCGAAGCAATGCGAGAACAGCTAGTGGTGGCTAACACACAAGACCTCTAAAGGCTGTCTGCTATAGTTGTGCTATAGATCTGTAGAAAGGTTAATTACAGGCTATGTAAAGTTTTGAAACAGAGTCACGTCACACGGGTGGTAAATGTTTTAACGGTCATCTCGTCCTTTAAATTTTCTTGATACCATTCTCTACAGCCGTTAATTTAGAAAAATGTTAAGGCATTACCCAAACAGTAGCTAAGGCACTCCACACCAAAGCATTCACCCAAATGGCTGGTAACAGTAAATTCTGATTGTTTTTATTCAGCACTGTGCCACCTTTTAAATTCAGATGAGTGGTGAGCATTTTACTGTTTGGATTTTTTTTTTTTTTTTGTTTTGGAGCATTTGTTGTTTGACAAGAGGATGAAGATACACCAAAACAGTAATAATGATCCAACCAGCTTGATTACATTCATAACCATGTGAAGGGTTATAAATAGCATAAGGTACCTATAGAGACTAACTTACAGATATACATTTTAACTGATGGGGATGGATTTCTTTTATTATGGTTAATGACCAAAATAGGTTTAACGAAACACTAGTGATGCTTCCCAGAGTAGACTGGGTTCAGGAACTGCATAGAAATCAAGCAAAAAATAAATAAATAAAAAAATATATAAAAATGTTGTGACATGAATTTGAAGAAGCTGGCAGACGGGAGATAAAAGCTGAGCTGATTAAAATAAAGTGTATATTTAAGGGTTTTCACTCCACTCAGCAGGAAGACGTGTCACTCAGGAAACATTTCAACTTTCAACTCCTCAACATCATGTATGAATCACACCAATCAGACACTTTCTGGCTTCTCAGGCAAATTCCTTATTTCATATATATATATATATATATATATATATATATATATATATCAACCTATAATGATTAAAGTTGCATACAGTATATATATATATATATATATATATATATTTCATCCTATAAGGCTTAAAGTTGCATTCAGTCTGACGACCGGAGAAGATGCAAACATATGATAAACAGATGATAAAGACGCAACACGACAGATGGTGGAGAGTTGTGTCTTTTAACTGCACGACGCGGCTGCTGTTAGTAAATGTTATGAACTGCTCTGTGCATATGCTGGCATTTAAGCTGAGGCATTTGATAAAATGAGAATGCAAAGAAGAGAGGAATGTGCTGCTGTAACTACAGATTGAAAAAGTATATTTTTTTTCATCCTGCATTGCCTCTGAAAGAAGTAGCATGTTGCCATCTAAACAGTAATGTTTTTATGTGTCGCAGCAACAAATCTCATCCGAAGTCGATTGATGACGTCTCAAAGGCCAGACGGAGAACATTTGAGTCTGACCTCCATCCGTCACGCCGCATGTAGCTGAAGGCGCCGTCGATGAGGCTGGCGGTGAACTGCCCTCCGGTGATGAAGAGGGTGTTAACGGTCACCAGCTGACCTCTAAGGTGCGGCGGAGAGGCTTCGGCGATGTACACGGGCACCGTCATGGAGGCGATCCCTAAACAAGGAGACACAAAGCAGGAGTAATCACCATGACGAGCGGAGGAAGCTTATCATACCCAAAGCTTCAGAGTGTGGGGAGAAATTGCTTTGTTTTGTTTTTTGCTGTCTTCTTTGGACACTATTTTGAAGCTGAGTCTCATTCTGAACTCACAAGTAAAACATCTTAAAGTGTGGTTCAAGCTGACTCCAAACTTGCACCACACTGTGGCAGCATTATTAGAAATGCTAATAATGTAGTATTTCTGAATTATGTTTGAAATAAAAGGACTTCTTTTTAAGCCTTCCTGAATATGATGGCCTGGAAAACTCACATGTTTGGTTTGAGTCAATAAAAAAAGATTTTTTCAAACTTTAAAAGCATAGTGATTAATCACAGAGCTAGAGTGTGATCCATCTGATTACAGTCTTTTAAATCGATTGGCAGCGCTGGTTTTAAATGATCTGAACTCGTTTTTATAGAACTTGAACCTGCACAGCCCTGCTTATTTAGCACAACCATGACAAGATACTCATACAGTGATCCTAAATAGGGAGAACATTTAGAAAGCCAAAACACTTTTATTAAAAAAATTAATTTAAAAAAAATCACACACTATGGTCACATAACCCTCTGAACAGTCTGTTTGGGGCTGACAGTGTGGCGTAAGACTGATTTTCTCTGCAGCAGGCTTCTCTATTAATAGAGAACCAGAGCTTTCTGCACCCTCCTCCCTCTGTCTCCTCCCCTCTTCTACCTCTTGCCAACACCCTGCCCTAAACTGCCGCCATGACTACTGGCTAGCCGTTGCCATGGAGACCTCTTCCAGCAGGGGAACCAGCCACACTGTCTCCAAGCTTGCACCACACTGTGGCAGCTCTAGGAAGGCCAATCAATAACCAAGAGAAGGGCGTACGTGCATGAGATTTTTTTGTTTTTGTTAAGTGCCGATTAAAAACTTCCACGTACAGAACATCAGAAACATTGAGTTAGTCGACAAAAAGAAAAGAATAAGAAAAAAAAGAAATCCCCAACACCAATGCTGTGAAGTCAAGTTTCAAGATGGTGTTCGGTTACATAAGAATGACAGTTTCTAAGTGAGTCTCTGATTGCACTGACATGATTTTAGGAATTGCGGCGAAGCATTTATCTTTGTTAATGTCTGATGGCGGAAATGTGAGCTGCAGATCATTATCGGAATCTAATTAAACACTTTAACACAAAGCCTGTCTGCTCAGGACAACATGGTGGAAAATCTGTTCATAAAGTTTAGGAAGACAGCTGAAGATCAAAGACTAAAGTTAACAAGAGTGAAACCAAGAAAAGACAAAACATGGAAGACAAGCTTAGAATTTAGGAGAGTAATTTTGATCTGTCATGTGCCTGATAACACACACAGGTATATAGCTACACACTAAGCATGCAATACCTTAGCAATCATTTCCGTTTTTTTATGAAGAAAGATGTGTAAAAAATGCAACGTTTTCACAATTGATCCTCTAGTACACTCGGTTAGATTGGGGATCAAAATTGCAATGTTGCTGGTCGCTTTCGTTTAGCACCTTGTCAAACAAAACAAATCCTTTAGAAAAACCTGTTCGACTCCTCGCCTGTGGTGGCGCTGCAACAAGAACCACTGAAAAAACCTTCCAAAGAAGACGCTGAGCACAACTTCCTTCTTCCAATGTAAACAAAAATGCAGTGATGTCAAATTTTAGCAGTTGTAGGATTTCTCTTTCGTCAGCCATTTCTCCTGCTAGTGCTGGACTCGTGGGTTTTCTTTGGTTGCATTTACCCAGAATGCCATGGGCTATAGTCCGCTTCCTGGTTTTGGAGCGCTCTCCGGTCTGCTTGGCACCTATATCTACATTCGAACTACATCAGAGTTCACTTCAGTCTTAGGTCTTTGGACCAGATTTCACTCATGTCAGAGTTCGATTGGACATTTGCAGCTCCCAAACCGAACCAGACTTTCTAGGCAAAGTTGAGCTTTATTATAATGGACTAAACAAGGCTAGTGTGAATGCGCCCTATAAAACCCAACATTTTTTGTTCACACATACATGCAGATGCATTCATGTGTTGATCGGGATCACGCTAGATTTGACCCATAGGGCTACCTAAGGTTTAAGGAGATGCCTAAGCCTGTGTTTTCTTCTGGATTACACAATTTTATACAGGGTTGAAAATAAATGTGAAATGTTCTATACATTTTATACAAGCCAAATATATAGAAACATGGAAAAATGTTATGTATTTTTTTCAAATACAACCAAATGATTTCCTTACACCTTTTGACCTCTTGTGTATAGTTGGCAGTTATTAGTCTGAAAAAGAGGCTTAGAGCTGTGAAAAAGAAAATACTTTGTTCACTCGGCTTTCCTTCCTCTATTAAATTTCAGGCTTAGACAAGCTCTGTAAAAGATCTCAAGCAGATTAATACATTATCTTGTATTAAAGGAAACAATTGTAAACCTAGAAAAATGTCAGTATTACTTCTCTCATTCCTAACTTTGTTTCCCTTGGGTACCTTGGCTATTAGCAACGAGAAGATGCCCATCGACCAACAGCTTTATAGCTTCTGTTGATGGCAAACCTCGACATAATGAGAGTTTCTGACCTTCATTTAGCTTTTAAGACACACACACACACACAACTGTGAACACACATTGTTTTTTCCTTATTATCCTCGCCGTGGTGATGGAATTGCCTTGGTAATAAACGCATCGCATTAGTCCCGAGTTCTCTGGCATTAGTTTAATTGGCTCTGAACAGAGCAGGCAAACTTTCGCCCATAAACTGGAAAAAGATTATTTGAATAAGTTCCTTTGTCGGCAGCCAATCACTCTTGACATTTACCCGGATCTGAGTCTCTGACCCGTCTTGTTCTGATAATCTGGCCAATGGGATTCCACATTTTAAATACTGAAGAACTCTTAAGTCAAATCCGTTGGTCATGTTGGTTGGCTTGATTAGGAAGATATATCATACATGATTACATCATTATTTCATTGTCAAATGAACTCATTCCAATAAACAATGGCAAGCATCATAAAATCCCACATAAAATATCCCTTGACTTTTAACCCTCTGAGGCCTAAATTTCAAATCTCCATCTGGGTATTTTTTGCTTATTTTAGTTGTACAAAGTTCTTTAAATGTCCTGTCAGTAAATATATTTGCCCATTTATCCATAACAACTGGAACGCTCAATATTAAACGTCTATTGAAAGAGTCACATCAGATTAATCCAAAGATAAACAGGTTTCCTGCTTCTACGGGAGTCAAATTACCGTAATAGCCTGATATCGGCTGGAAAGCCCAACATTGACCCTTTCAGAAACAGTTTGAATTTTTCAGATAGTGTAAAGTGTCGTGGAATTACGGTATTGCAAATTTAGCTGAGTCGTCGCCGGCACGTTCGTCCTAGAAGGGTTAAAGCATGAGCTCCCAGTCCAGTGGTCTGAAGGTTCTACTTTTCTAGTTTTATATAACAGGTAGCTGTGCTGCAGTACCAATGCTTGCTTTGACAGTAAGACATGGTGCTTAAGTATAAGCTCTGCCACTTTTACACACACCTGTCACCTCCTTATGTTAGGTAAACTTCTTCCAACACGACAGCAACTTTTGGCAATAAGGCATCTGGACATGATGACTCGGATCATTCAAGACAGGGCTAGTGTCTTGTTGGTTTTACGCGCGAGCACGCATTCAGCAAACAAAAAAAGAAACGGCAGTGGTGACCTGATTTTGACTTGCCTTCATGTTTTCCTGTTTTGTCTGCTTTGCTTAAGCTTTGAGTCACCAGCATGTTCCCATCAAAGCCCAGTCTGCTGTCATAAACAGCCCATTTGTCTGCTGGTGTGACGGAACGGCTGATGTTGTTACATTTGGTGAGCGATAAATCATCTCAACAGCACGTCCTGCTACAGGTGGTGGCGGGGAAAATATGTCTGATAGTAAAGATAATGCTTGTTGGCAACACAGAGAATAAATCCTGTACAGGTTTAACTATATATATATATATATATATATATATATATATATATATATATATATAAAAAATTCCCTTCTCACCCTTCGAGGGGTGGTCTCTTTCATCCTCTGAGCTCGGGTCCTCTACCAGAGGCCTGG
>CAEGAF010113537.1:0-14364 GCA_903067075.1 Micropoecilia bifurca
TTCCTTTACCTTTTCTGGGCTCTTTGATTTCTCCTATCAGTCTGTAGTTTCTCATACTGAGGTCATCAAACCAAATTTCAGATCCACCATGACTGACTGACACCTGTTGGTTTGCAACCAGCTACTTATTGAGAAACCAGTAACCTGCTCCCAGAGTCAGAATCTCACTGGGAAGAAACTCCAGGAAGTTTTCTGTTTATTATTTCTGCCAAAACTGATGCATATTCGTATATAAAATAAGTCAATAGTTTAATTTGCAATTTTTATGTCTTTGTGTCATGACGTAGATCTCAGGCGGCTGGTGAGAGAAAAAGTAGATCTTGGTCTCAAAAAGTTTGAGCACCCCTGATTTACAGTAATGCAGCTGCTACTGAAGTGGAGGTGCAACATCTTAAGCTGGTAGTATCGTTATGACAACAGGTTCTGTCGTCATTTCTGTGGACTGTTGCCTTAGCAACTCTGCCTAAGCTCAAAGCTGAACCCCCATGAGAAGATGTTGCACTTTTCACTCATCAGTGTTTTGAATCAGTTTGCCTTCTGGAGCAACACAGCCCTCCTTCAGTGACACAGCAAATGGAATTGAAAGCATCCTTGTTTTCTACTTTGAGCAACACATTAGAGCTTAAAAGACCTTAAAAGGTCAACTTTCCTTGCAATATCAATGTGCGCAAAATCGCAATTGTAAAGTGCCAATGAGAGAACTGTTACTTGTTTGGCTTTTACACTTCAAGTTCCATGTTTTTTTTATTATGACTGTCAGTTTGGCCATGTGTAGGAACGTTTCAATGCTTTGATTCCAATATCTCATTCAAATTCTAATGCTAATATATGGTACATGCAAATATTGTAAAGATGGGAAAAGAAGTAGACCAGTGGAGCACCAACAGCATACTTAACATCCACAAGCCATTTCATGTTCTCCATTATTTTTGAGCCCTACTTGGCCTATCGGCAAGTAAAATTAACAAGTTGATATTCTTTCATGGTTGTTACAGCAAAATAATGTTAGACTTTACTCCCCAAAAAAATTTATGGGGTTTTTAAGTTCTTTTAATAGGATTCCAGAGAAAGTACTAAAGATTATTTTCAGGCTGTATGAAGCACAGAATAGCTGAACAATGTCTGAAAAGAGGCTTCTACACTATTCCCTCACTTGTAAGAGAGACGGATATGATTTTATATAAATGTTAATAAAAGGAGGGGTAATGCCTTTTTGTTAATTTGACAGAATATTTGCTGCTTTTCAGTGCAATTACTTGCATAAAGATGCAAGTAATTGCATCTTTATGACGGTGTGTTTACAAAGGATCATCTTCACAGCTTGAGAATCTCATATCAAACACCTAATCCAGAATTTATAGGAAGCTTTTCAGTTTCGCTGTATCCCTAAATTGGTATAGCGTTGAATACAGAGTTAGGCGATGGATGTCCTTGAATTTGATCCGTTTTCCAAAAAGCCTTATTCCAAAGAAGAGAATAAGGATGAGGTTTCTTATGCATTCTTAGAATGTTTGAAGAATGCCTTTGAATATTCAGTCCTTGGTTCCTACACTAAATTTATGACTCAGCTTTTCATTAACATTAATTTGCATAAACATTATCTGATTAAATTTTCTCCACTTGTCCAAATAAATCACAGTGCTAGATGCGATTCAAAATCTTACAAAGTACCAAAATGACCCCATCCACATAAACAGCACCTGTGTTTTTGCTTTGTTCGCATCTTATCCACATACACCTGGAGCTCCAAGTGCAAAGGCTTTAGCATAGACTGTGGTCGGGGTCCATGGTGGACAAGTCTGCACACGGCTCTCTCTGCTCCAGTAAGAGGACACGGCTCCATTGTGATGAGAGTAATGTTTAAGAAAATTTCCAACAAAAAAATATTAAAATATCAGTTGTTTTTTTGTTTTGTTTTTTACACAAAGTTGATTTTCCAAAACTGAAAGAAGAAAAACAAAAGCACCAGCTGTCCTTCCATACAAATCCCACAGAGCCTCCAATCGCTCCACCAAAAGCCAGAAAGCTGGAAAATGTCCAGCAATGCGCAGACGATCAAACTGAAAGTCATGCCCACAATCCAAGATCAACAATAACATCCACTTCAGAAGTCTTGATGCCTGTTCTAATAAGAGACTGAATAGCTCCGTTTTTAAGTCAAAAGGGAATCGGTTTAAATTCGCTGAAAAATTAGCACCACATATGGATTGCAAAAAAATAACATAAAAAAACTCTTCAGAAGTCTTCAAAAAGGATTCATTTTGTCTATTGAACAAGTCTCCTGGTGTTCTTTATGCTGTTACTATGCATAACCAAAATGAGTGCTCCCCTTTTCCTCTTAACACAGAAAATGTTCCAGGTTACAGCAGAGATGCGCTCAGTTACACTACAGCATTACTTTTAAACTTGCCCGCTGTCCATCTCAGAAAGAGAAAAGGAATGAGAGGAACACGACTAATCCAGTGACCTGCACCTTCTTACTAGAGTTCAGTGAAGTGAGTGGCCCACAGTAATCCACCCATCTGCTGACCTGAGCACATAGATAATTAGGTCAACAGCAAAGACAGACCATCAAGGCCTAAGAACCATTTGAATGAATTCATTGTGGCAAAATAAACACAAATGTAAGGATGTCATCAAGGTTAATGTAGAAAAGGTTTAATTGGAGACATTATGCCAAAACCTACTGTTCTAACACATCAGGTCAGAAGAAATTGAGAATAAAGCTACCATAACATTGCAAGGCTTACAGCGAAACTGTCAGAATTACACAGAAAGCAAAATAAAATATGGGATAAATCATAGAAATCCGACTGGCTTACATTGAGAAAACTTCAAATTGTTATAACTGTTGCTGCAGGCCTAGGAAGTGAACAACTGATTTTAATCAACATTTTAACCAGCTCACTTTATGGTTTTAAGAAAAAGCAGCATTAGCATAACATTACTACTGCAGCCCTAATAAGTGGTAAATTACCCATTTAACTTTTCAACTAATACACACCACAGAGCAGGACTCTATAATTCAATCAAAAGCTCAATAGTCTACCCTTCTCAAACTAATGGTGTACCTCTGAGGTTAGTACCGAGTCCTTCACTGTGTGTCGCACTTGAACGTCCATCTATTAACAAATGCACTCATCCTTGCATTAAGTCTTTCTTCCATTTTAGGGCTAAAAAGCAACTAGTTCATGTTTTATACGTACATGCAATCTTTGAGCATGTTTGGACACCTGCTACAAAGCATTAGTCACTGCGGTCTGTTTACCATGGAGCACCAGGACTCGTCACCAATCTCACAGCTTTAACTTGCGTGTCGCATGTTCAGGTTCGATATATCCTCCAGCGATTTCCAGTTTACAAGGCCATTAGAGCATAGCTTTGTAAACTGTCTTCTTTAGCTCCTGTCCTTTGTACATATAATACATCAACTTCAGTTACACGAAGCATTATCATCAGTATCAGAGATTTTTTGAGAAGTAGCAATTTCAGTTTACTGCTCAATTTTTTTGAATCGACTGCAAACTGATCTGAAAACGTAAGAAGCTAGTCTCAATTAATGCATTCAATATTGGATGCTAGTGTTTTACATGATTGAAACCATGTACTGCTGTGAGTCTTGGGCAGGGAATCCTTGTGAGAGTGATTGTAAATCTCAATGGGGTATTCCTCAAAGAAAAGGTTAAAATAAACAAGCTCTGTGCATCTATCCTAATATGTGCAATGTACAAAATGAGACGAGCTACACATGTGTTTTGATGCTATTGTTTTTTTTTTAATTAGAAACATTCAGTAATAAAATGCAACAGCATTCTTTAATCAAACTGAATATCAGGGTGTACTAGATTAAAACAATGTAGCACCAGATTCAGGCTTCACAAGTAACATTGGAATGTCACTTTTATTACAAAGACAAGGTTAAAAAATAGAATGTGCTTGGAAATTATTAAATAAGTTGACAGCAATAGAAAAAAAGTCTTTAATGTGGAAATTATGCAGATCAGATTACCACTGCGGGGAACAGTCCTCAAAAATGTGCAAAGTCCAATTCTAAGAACACCAAATATAGTAAAACAAATATTTTTACTAGTTGGGAAACTGGTGAAACTCTTACATGGATACTCTGAGGCTTTGAAATTCAAATTCCAGTAAGAAAAACAGATGGCAACACTTCAAAAAAAAATATATAAAATATGCTCACAAAAGCCTTGACCGCGTCAAGGCTACAAGAACAAATTAGAAGATGCAGCAGGCATTAGCAGCCGTAGCCTGAGGGAGGAAAGCCACAAGGCCAATGAAAGAACATAATGTTACAAAAGAACACATTTAAAAAGCCCAGTCTAGTCTCTTCTATGCAAGAAACAAAAATCAAGTTAGTAGGCAAAGAAGTTTAAACTTTTGTGATGGTGGCTTATTTAATTTTTTTTTTTCTCAAATGAAGCAAGAACTCAAATATTCTATAGTGGTTAAACTCTCAAAAAAAGCTTGTATAACTTTGACAAATCCACAGAGTGAAAAGGCTAAGAAAATATATCTTAAAAAATGTGATGCCGAGCACAATCCTGTCTGCAGTAAAACGGAAAGAATGTAGAAATGAATAAAAGTGGATTCCAGATAACATAAAAATTGTTGCAGTTAATAAAAGAGGTTCTCTCTCAGAAAAAAGACAAAAATGGAAGAGAAATAATTCTTCTCAAACACAACAAAATATGTAAAAAAAATAAATAAAATAAAAATACCAACAAAAGCAACAGAAAGACCAAAATCACTGTGAAACACACACCGATTTATGAGCACATAAAAAAGAAAAAAGTTCAGACAACAAAACATTGACCAATTTCTTTGTTCTCTATGGCAGGACTTTATCGGCTTTCAGTCTTTGTGGTTTGAGTTACATCAGATATGAGGAGAAAACTCTCCCCTTTTTCTCCTCTAATGAACACTTAAGTGAGCTTTTGTGTCACACTTATGTCTGTAAACTTTCCAAAAGATAGAACAAAATTGCTTGTGAAAGAAGTTGGTTAGAGGAAAGTCTATGAATGCTGCCCAGTCAAAAGCAAATCCCCTTGTAAAGGCTATAGTCAAGTTATCACCAAACTAAAAATAGTGTCTCTCACAGTAAGTTTAAGGACACTTTAGTTCTTAATTATTGTTTTTTTATACATATATAAAAATGCCCCAATCATTAAAATGTTCATGTTTTATTACCATACCAAGCAGAAATAATTTTACTTTTCAATGTTTCTAAACAGCAAATTTGTAAAAAAGGATGCAAATGCAACAATATGAAGCAATTTCAACCCTACAATTGAGATCTTTTTTTTTTGGCTGTGCACTTAATTATTTGCTTTATTAATCCTGTACATGCTGTGTGTCAGCTGTAATAAAATCAGTCAATGGAGGGTTTGCGATTTGGCAAATCAATTTGAATAACGTTTGTACCACTGTAGCATCCATCAGTTGTAACAAAGTATTAGCATAAGACAGAAGATCCTTCTGAGAAAATATAGTTCAAGACATCTCTATAAAGACAGTAGTAGACCTATATTTTAGAGAATAATCAAATTGTCATTTGCACTTAATAAACGGTCTATATACACAGACTGTTCTGGTGATTAATAAATATTTTTTTAAATCTTTTTCTATTATTTAATCTTCAAAAGTTTCACATGACTCTTGGCATGTCTATGAAACCCTGTGCTCAAAGTAGTAAAACAGCCATAATTACAGTCTACCATGGCCAGTTGTCAGGGGAACTACAGAAAAAAACTCCAGGAATGTTTTTCCTCACGCAGTATTTTTCTCTCAAAACAGAGCCTCTTTCTTCTTTTCTTCAAATCTCCTGTAAAGGTACACTTCGCCACCCTGTCATTGTGTTTCGTCTCAGCCATGTTTTCAGCGGCTGAATTATTTGGAATAGGATCAAAATATGTCCTTCACATTCCTGAAAGGAAATGATGTAAAAACTAGAAGAAAATCTGTTCTCTCAGGAGTTGTTCTGAAATCTAAAAAGCAGATAAAGTATAAAATTTGAGAGATGGGGTTTAAAACATGGTGATTAAATGTTAAGTTTAGTAGGAAGCAAGAATGCCAAGCTGTTTTTTCCCCTCAGCTGTTTGTTTCTCTGTGTGCATGTCTGACCATAAAACATGACGTGATTGTATCATTGGGTTTTTTTTGTGCCGAGCCTTTTATTGGCTGCTTGCTTCAGCTTACAATGTTTATTAGAAAAATAGCTAATACTGAATGTTTAAAGTGTTTTGCATAGCTTAAAATGTTTTGGATGTAACCAAGGATCTCAAGTTCTGGTCAAAGGACCACATGTACTATTTTCGTTCCCTTTAGGGGAAACGCTGTGGAAATTTTGACACAAACCATTTACAAGGTAACGCCGAAGTTTAAACGCTGTTAGAGTTAATAAGCAGACTGCAGCTACAAACAGAAAAATCCCACGAGACGCAAAATATATTGAGAAATTCGAGTGTGATTTAAAGTGGCCACTAGTAAATCGAGTAGCTTTAAAGCTAGAATATGTATGCAGCATTTACAGCAAATACAATTTAAGACTCTTCCTCTTGCAAGCTGGAAAGCCAAAGGAAATTATAAATGTATGTGCTCAGATTAAGGCTTAAGTGCTATTAGCAATACAACCCAGCTAATCTTGGACCAACTGCCTTGATCAAAGTTTTAAAAAGTTAGGATTTCAAAATCACTTTTTTTTCCCCATTTTATTAATTTGGATTGAGCCTCCTGTTTTCCCCTTCCCCAACCTGTTGCTGGACACTGCCAGCATTCCTCTTTTTTCTTGGCAACAAGACCAACAAGCCTGGCTGTGGGTAAACGTTGCTATTAATGAAAAACAAAGATGGTGTGATACAGGTAAAGTAGCATAGCACACCATTCTTCTTAAAGTAACAGTGTTTTAACACTAAATCTGGCAAACTACTAGTAAGAAACCCAAGAGAAGGCTGGATATTCATAACGATAATCTGATTGCGAAACTAGTTAATATCACTCTAGTAGAGCTGCTCTTTAAGGACAGAATCTAAAATTGTAAAACTGCACAAAAGGCACTTGAAAAAGACTCATTTTAACAAGTGTTCATTGGGCATTTTTGCTTTTGTATCAAAAACAGAAAAAATAAATGTAAACGGCGCCAGATATGTTACTATATATCGTTTCTCATTGTGTGGTATGAAGCACAATAACTGCCTTTTTTGTTTAAAATACACACTGTTAGATCATGTTTTACATCTTTGCCTTTACACTGCAATATATTATTTTAACTGTGACAATTTCATATTGACCAATGCCGCTTAAAAGTAGCTATATTTTATGACAGTAAACAATAATACATGTAAACTAATAGGTTTGGAAGTAGTAAGTGTTTTGAACATTTAATGAGGTATTGTTAATAGCATGAAGTCTTACAGTCTGTTGCTATTGCTACTGTATATTGCACTCTTTTTTAAAGTGGATGCTTCGATACCGTAAATTATATGTATTGGATATTTATTTATTTGATGTTTTTAACATTCAGCGAAGGCAAAATAAAATTGCAGTTGATCTTTGAACTCACAAACATGTTTGATACCACTGAATTGAAAGTCAATCCTTTTTTCTTTTTTTTATGCTTTCAAAAGGATGTGTACAGGCTGCGCATTTTAATTTCACAGATCATTTCTCAAAACCAAAATCACATTGTGGCATTGCACTGTTCACTGTCTGCTCCACAGATTAGGCTGCCTGGAATGTTAATTGAGTGTTGACTTGAGATGTGACATTCATAAAAGCTTGTGAGGTTGGTGTGTATGTCCCCTGACAAAATGACACACACATTATATTTAAGTGTGCTAATCACAGCAATGCTGTTTTCCCCTCTAATTTTACCAGCATAAGGAGGTTGACACATGACCTTTCCACAGTGAATGTGCATGTATTGTCTTGTAGCATAAACAAGGTTGAGACTTAAATAAGATGATACCAGAAGGATTATTGTTGACAAACAATGGAAGAAGCGTGACAGCGTTTGTCTTCATCACCTGCCAGCTGAAAGTCGACATGTTGGACCTCGTCACCATTTATCAGGGCTTGTTTTATTACCCAGAGGCATTGTAATCAACCCAGAGGCATGATTATTAAACCCCTATGACTGGGAGTTTGTCTGTGAGAATACACCGATAATTAGAGGTGACATGATTAGCCTAATGGTTGACAAGTTTAACTAAAGCAAAATGATAGGTAAGTAACTTACAAACACCAAGGACTGGAGGACTAAGGAAACTTCTAGACAAAACGTGCTTGTATGCAAAAACGAATGACGTCAAAAGGATAGAGAAATATGCAAACCAAGACAAAAGAAATTAAAAGCCCTTTAAGTTTATTGGGTTTTTTTTTTTTTTTTTTTACACATGGTCCAGCTAACCCAAAGCCTCTTCTAGATGAAGTCCAACCTGTGGACTGTCTGTCTTCAACATTCCTCCGACGTCCACATCTTCCAAGGCTCCTCTCAGTCTGTACTTTCCAGCCACAGCGGCTCAATGATCCGAGCCAGGAGGGAAGGCTTGGAGCTCAGCTCGGCGCTGCTGCTGCTCTGGACGGGTCTTTTTAAACAAGTCCAAAGCTGGCTGGACGAGGTCTGCGCCGGCGGCGGGGGGGGGGGGGGGGGGGGGGGGGGGGGGGGGGGGGGGGGGGGGTCTGCACAGGCTGCGTTTGTTCCTCCTGTTGTGTTGGTTCTGGCTCAGAGAGGACGGGATGAAAGAAAGCGAGAGTGATGAGAAGAGCTTCAGTGTCAGAAGTGACCGGGAAGGAGAAGGGAAGTGCGTGTGTGTGTGTGCGTGCGTGCGTGCGTGCGTGCGTGTGTGTGTGTGTGTATGAGTGCGGACAAAGGTGTTCCCCCTGCAACCTATTACCCTCCAGGCTAACTAGAGTCGGGTCATATGACATGTGGGTCATCGGGTGGAGGTCAAATGTCAGCAGGGTGCATTCCAGTGTCAGCAGAGCAGAGAAACACCAACAGAGCCTCTCGATACGAGCCGCTCATCGGCGTCAGGATAGACTGAGACCCGAACGGGAAAATCGTTTTCTACCTTTTTAAAGTCCCGTTTATCGGACTAAGCTGCCGAATGATCTCTAGCTGTGTGTTCGTTGCTGCCTCTCCCCCACCTGTTGCTGTGAGAAGCCTGTCTTTATAGCAGTGCTTCAGGTCACCAAAAATACAACCAGTCGTTGTGCGTAAGCTACAAAAAGCGCCACCCATAATTTCCCATCACTGTAACACTGCTTTGCAGAAATGTGATGCATCAGAAAATGTTTAAAACATTTAACAGTAATCAATTGTACAAAAATGCTAGAAGCAGTTGGAATAATTTCTATTTTTCCACTTAAAAAGTGATTAGATCTTTCGCAATTTTTGAAGTTGTGTGAAAAGACCTTGAAAAGTAGCATTGTGTTCTTAAAGGTCACCATGCTTATATGTTGCTTACACTTTCATTTCCATCCTATTTGCTCATCCACCCTGCCAGTAGTACACGCAGTCACAGAAAAAAAAAAAACCCTCCATCTCTCCACAGTCCACAATAGGAGACGGTGTCAGGATCTACAACGAAACCTCTGTCTCCCCAGGTACTGAGGGGGGAAAAGGCTGAAGTGGGAGACTTTCAAAGCCAGATGGGAGTCTGTGGATGTGTGTGAGAGAATAAGCTTGTGTGTGTGTGTGTGTGTGTGTGTGGGTCTGGTTTGCAAGGGCAGGCCAAGTCGCTGACAGTGAGACAAATGCCGCGACTCCTTTATGGATTCCTTAACAAATGCGGCACAAACAGAGGCTCAGCTCAACAATGGTAAAAAACACTGTCCCCGCGCTCAATAAACATTATCCCTCTCGCGAAGCACCGGGGGATCCGACTCGCCATCCGCCGGATGCACTTCTCCTCTCTCGCTCTTTCTCTTTCTCTGCTCCCCCATCGTTGTCTTTCTTGCCTCTTTTTTCTTTTTTTCTTCCTCTCTAAAGCAACACTCGAGTTTTTCCCACGAGCTGTTTAGGCTTTGAGAGCCAGACAGCAGCAGACTTTCTTCCCCTTCCCCTCGCTGTCCTTTGCTTACCGACTGTTGTGATGTCCACTGACTCAGTGTTAAGGCATAAATATAACGTCGAAAATATGAGGAAAGTATGAGGAGTGATGACTAAAGCTTTGGGTGGATGAGCAAAGAAGAGAAAAGAGAGAGGATGGTTCTCCCAGAGGCCGCATGAGTCGGCCTCCGTCTTCTGCTTTGCAAAACGCAGGACTTTTTTTTTTTTCCTCTCTGCATGCATGCATTCATGTGTGTGTGATTAACAGCGGTGACATTAGGGTTGTGTGTTATTGCCTTTTGTGGTTAAGCTGGACAGGAAACACGGTTTGGGCTGCCGGCCGGCGATTTAGGGCACCACACAGAGGCCGCTTTGTGTTTGTGAGGCTGAGTATGTGTCTGCGCCTCTGTGGGTGTGTCTGTGTGTGACCATGAGTGTTCTGCAGCACATTCTGGAGCTTTGACTTGCATCTCTAGCTGCGTTTCCATTGACCATGTAATTGCGCAAATTGGAATTGCGAAAATAAATTTGCTTAATGGAAAGGCACCTATTAAAAGAACAACATTTTTTTCACAAAAAGTTAGCGCGCAAGGATGAGGTGGTTTCTCTACTGTATTGACAGACATTAGCTTATTCTATAAAATTGCAATGGAAATACATTTTTTCCATCAAACGAAACATGTGATCACTACTGGTGGAAAAGACAAAGAAAACAGGATGATTTTGGGGAATGTTTTTTATTGACTTATCGCATGAACAAACGTAATCGCGTGTAATTTTAATTGTTTCTTGTTTAACCCTGCGATTCTCAGGAAGAGCGCAGCAGATGTCACAGTCAGACAACGAGGAAACGGCGGGCTGTCCTGTCAGACCGACAAATCCCGAAACTGCATAACAAAAAAAAATTAAGACATTGTAAAAGCGCACGCTGGGTCAGTGCGATCCGCCGGGACTGCAAGAAGGGTTAAAAGCTCGCTGGGTCCAATGAATCTCGTCTCTTAGGACACCGCATTTGCAAAAATTGTGTCTTTTCAACATTTGCAAAATATCAAATACCTTCTTTAAAAGTTCAAAGTCACAGATAGAAAGAGGTCTTCACCTAATTTGAAGCCCTATGAGCTTTTCCTTTCCGCTACTCTTCCCACTATTTAAATGGACAATCTATAAATAGCTATTAGGGAATATCCTTAAGAGTCTGCCTAAGGAGGGAGAAAAGTGAGACAGGAAAACAAGGGATGGAAAGAAGTTCTTACAAACAGCTGATTGTGTGAAGAGAGACCAGGGAGGAAGACGACGCCACAGAAGATGTGAGCGCAGCAAAGGAAACGTTAGGATAAGTTCAGCAGTGTGTAACAGAGAGAAACAGGATGGAGAGGGATAGAGATTTGTTTCCGCTTTAAAGCTAAAAGAGGAAAAGAGAAGCGGAGGGAAAGAGAGGGGTGGGGGCGAAAATGACAGCAATAAAGCAAGTGATAGCTCGACACGCGGGGGGAAACATTTGTTTAAATTCCTGCCTGAGGTGTCATATGGATGTAAATGCTGCGGTTGGCTCCTAGAAGGCAAAAGGCTCCCTGGGCGTCTTATCTAAAAAGGCACATTCCGCTCAACTATTTTTGATATCCACTTCCAATTTCCCTCAGAGAGCAATTTCAAAAGATGGCTCACATTTCCACAGATAGACCCAAACCTGAGTGACAGTTCTTGGTACACAATAGATGTCTTCTTTAAAAAATAAATAAATAAAAACACTCCCTCTTTTTTTTAAGCGCAGATCATAGATGGTATTGACGTTTTTTGCAGGCTGAAACAATGGGAGTTAATTTAAAAAGAAGCTCCTCACACACACACACACACACGCACACAAATGCAACAAACACACATGGAATTCTCCAGAGGAGGCTCCCACGCTCCCTGAAAGCTTGTTCTGAGTAGAGGAGTTAACAAGAGCAGTTAGCACTATGATTATGTTAGCAGCCAGACACACTGAGCGAAACACAATGTGTGTGTGTGTGTGCAAGAGAGAGAGAGAGACATTTCTGCAATGATTGCGTTGTCTTTTCCTTCCCCCTCATTGATGCTTAAACAAATCTTAGTCCCCGTTCTGCTTAATTCATTTAAAAAGTGTGTTTTTCTAGACATCTTTGCCCGTTCTCAGCCACACTTATGTCTGTATGTGTTGTGCGTGTGTGTGTGTGTGTGTGTGTGTGTGTGTGTTTGTGTGTGTGTGTGTGCGTGTGTGTGTGCGCGTTGATTACAGTGAGCAGCGGTCAGGAGACAGTTAACCACCGCTGATGGCGATTACTTGGGCCGTTAATGGACGTCCGTCGCTGTCCGATTAGTGACTTAGCGGCGGACGACATATGTGATATGAGAGGGACTTAGATGAGGAGCCACTAATCATCAAAAAGCCAAGGGGAAGTGGCGCTCTAATCTCAGCTTAGCGCTCTCACTGTGTGCACCGCTTCATGTGTGTATGCTGGAAGAGTTTGTTTTTTTTTATTTTGGGAGCATTTTTATTGCTGGAAAAAAAAAACTATGCAAATAGTCAGCAATTATAACCTGACTGACTATGTCGATTTATCAGCTTAATAAAGCAGCATCTTTTTTTTTTTATCTCAATAAATCCTCCCATCATGCTTTCTCTACAGGCCTCCATCAGTGTGACAGGCCTGCCAAACTTTAAATGAAGTAGCCGGCGTAACCTGCACACCCGCTGTGCCCAATTGTGTAGTAATTCCACTTCAAAGGCAAATGAGGAGAGAGAGAGAGAAAGAGGTTTGGGGGGGATAGGGGGGGTTACAGCCAGAGAGGAGCTGTGAAAAACCTCAGCGTTTGTAGTCATCCACCTCTGAGGAAGTTGTGGTGGGCCTGCTGGGGGGGCAAATGGGAAAAGAAGGGGAAGAAGAGGAGGAGAAAGAAAATCTTATGGCGTGAAACGTTGACCACATGAGAGGGCGAAGCCACCCCCCCACACCCCCCCCTCGATCCCACTGCGGTCGTTCTGGTGCGGCGTGTTGTATTAAAATACGTAACATAAGACAACTGTTTCTATTTGACGCAAAAGAGAAATATTCTTTCTGCTACTCAACTGTTATGACATATTGATTGGCAGTTCTAACAATGTTGTCTATTTTGACTTTAAAACAGAAGCTAAGCAGAAACATAGAGCATATAAACACCCAATGAAATTTGTTGAAGGTTTTAGTGTTTGTGACAGACGTGCAGAACATTATTCCTTAATGCTTTTCAGCTCTTACTATAGTAACACTGAGACAAATCAAAGGAAAGGTCTGAGTTTCCTGTCATATTAGCCCTTTTGTGCCATTCAGCACTACACCATATGAGCACTACAACCATGAGTAGAGGCTTATGTTAGCAACTTTTCCAATATAGTTTCACACAGCGATGATCAAACAATAAGATTTTTCACACACCAAGACAAGAAGTGTCTCCAATAAGCCAAATTTATCTTGAATTTAAGCTAGCCAAATGTGAAGTAGCCTTTCTTTAGCTAGCTAACCAGAAATCTCTCGTCGCTCTGGCATTTTCTCAAACGATTTCGCAGTTTTGAAACACCAACTTTTCGAACCTTGATATATACTTGGTAATGATAATCAACCAAATCCTAATTTTCATATTTTGAATCTCTGTATATTTCCTAACAGCTGAATGTATCTGTCTTCTGAGGGAAGGCTAACTGTCATAGCTTTTCTTTATGGACGTTATCCAGAAAACTGTAGTAACTTCTGTACTTTCTCTGGCTTCCTATGAAAAGGACAGGAACTGTAACGTTTTAATCTTAAGACTGGGAGCCGGTTCTTTCCTGGTTTTGCATGTATGCTGGTCTGTTTATTTTTTTGGGTTAATATTTAACTCTGGATTCCCAGTCCCATTTGGATAAGCCCGAGGAGCTACTGTGGTTAAATGATGGATAGTAAAATTATAAAATCCAAATTAAAAGCCTCCCACGTTTGCGGGGAACTTTTTGTAGCCGAAGGTGCGTAACTGAAGGGAGAGGTCTGAGGATTCAGAGCTGACCTCAGGTCTGCGTGTCAGCTCCTGGCCAGACAGAGGTGTATACAGGGGCACAAGGGGCCGTGTGTTTGTGTCCCGTACAAAAGGTCTTAGTGTGAGAGAGTGAAAGGAGGTAAAGTAAACAGGTAGTGATGAAGACAGACCAGCAGTGTTCAGGGCTCTGTTCTGTGTGAGCTCACACACACGTGTGTGTGTGTGTGTGTGTGTGTGTGTGTGTGTGTGTGTGTGTGTGTGTGTGTGTGTGTGTGTGTGTGTGTGTG
>CAEGAF010113538.1:0-43062 GCA_903067075.1 Micropoecilia bifurca
ACACACACACACACACACACACACACACACACACACACACACACACACACACACACACACACACACACACACACAGTCAGCTTCATTTAAACGACATTTCTGCTTTATATATGCCTCTAGTACAGGAAGTTGTGAAGGAACAGGAGGCGTACCTTCCTCTCCTGGCATGGGGTCGTCCAGCAGTAAGCTGATCATACACTCCCAGTCTTTCAGTAGCTCTGCACCACATTCCCAGAGGGAGTCCACCAGGTAAGCCGCGTGCTCATGGAGCTGAAAGGGCGGAGAGAGTCAGCCCTGCACGAAGCGGACAAACATGCTGCGGCCGGAGAACAGGACGTGAGAAGCCTACCTCGCTCTCCAGGAAGAAAAAGACAGTGGTCTTAATGAGGTTGGCGTTGGGGCTTTGCCGGCCTCTTCTTTTCGGGGCGCCCTCCTCCTCTGGTTCTCGCTGACTGAACAATCTGCGAGGAAAAGGCTTCGTTAACAGCGGCGAGAAACATTGTTCTGTTTTTCTGTGTTTTTATAAATACAGAAAACAAGCAACGGCTCAGTAAGTCCTGACGTACTTCTTGTAGAGGAATTCTCCAGCTGAGACTGCAACCGGCCTGTGCGCCGAGTAGACCAGGTGGTAGACGCTCTCGCAGTCCTCGGGCGTCAAGACCTCATCCGTACTACTGCAGAGACGAACACGAGCAGCTTGACCAAACGGCTCGCAGCTATCCGAAGCGGCATGTTTTCCGCAACCTTTTCACACAGCTTTATGTCCTTTTACCAACATGCCAGCACAACAGGAGTTTTTTTCCATGTGTGCAATGGTTTCTACTTAAACGCAAGACTTTTAAGACTGTCAAGAATAAAATTTTGCGCCAGACGCAGAACGTTCTGTGGCGAAGTTCTGCATCGCCACGGAAACGTGAAAACTTTGTACAGCCAACTGACAAATAAATTTGCACGATAGACGGGGAAATGTTAACAAGCTGGCTGACTAGCAAGGGAAGCCGACGCGAGCCACAGAACGCAATAATATCTCAAACTTTTGACTGACAGAAACAATCCACAATTTGAAAATGAATAAAAACATAACCAGAATGTACAAGATGGTATAGTCCTGTCATGACAAAATTTAGGACCCGGGTGAATTTGTCCAATTGAATTTAAGATAATTTAAGGACATAAAGTAGCTCACTATTTGAGTGGATCACCCAGAACTGCAACAATTAATTGGTCAGATGTCAGAATCAGTCAAAACTGTCCTTGATTTATTCAGACAGGTTAAACACTGAAAAATCTGACCTCTTCATTAAAAGCATCAAAACAAAGCCTGATTGCTGATTAACAACAAGCACGAAAACAAAAATATTCTCAGCGATAATAATTTGGATATGACCAATAATCTTTGTCAGTATTTACTCTCTTTTCTTGCTTCAATCGTTACACCAAAATAAAAAAAAAGAAATCAAATGCAATAATAATTGTAACATTTAAACAGCTGCAGGAATAACTGTTGTTGTTCTGTTTTAAATTTTTAAAAAAAAATCGCATGACAGAATTTTCATTTGAAACTTATGTAAACCAATTGATTTATTTCACACCTGAATTTCATACCTCCCTACGTGTTAAAACTAACAGACTTACTTTAAGACTAGTGTGAGCAGTTTAATCGCTTGTACTGCAACATCATATTCCTTATCAAGAGTCATGGAGACGATCCGATCCTAAAAAAACAAAAAAAATAAAGAGAAGAATCTGGTTTAATAAGTAATTCATCACAATAAAAACACAGTAATAAGCTCAATGTCCGACTTTCCCCATTCTTAGGAAAACTGAAATCATAGCTGCAGTTTTAAAGTCTTCCAGCAGGCGGTGCTGACCTTAAAGCGGCTGGTGAAGAGCTCCAGTCTTGCATTGAGCTCTCTGTTGTGGTAGAGGCCCTGCAGAGCTGTCAGACACTTCAGACGTACCTCCCCTTGCTGGAACCAAGTCAGAAACAGCGCGGGATATTCAAACACTTTTTTTTTAATTCACACGTGAACCGTCTACAAGTTTACCAATAACAGCAGCAAAGATGAATCTGAAGAGCGCCGTACCTTATCATGCATCGTCCATCCCACGTACTTCAGATAGCTGTCGTTGAGGAAGGCATCGCTGTACAGTTTCATCCACACGCCGATCTCCTCTATGCAGATGGCCCTGATTTCTGCTATCGAGTCTCTGTAGGCACGAGAGTCCGTTCAGAAAAGAGGCAGCCTAGATTTTGAGTTTCTCTTCTCTGTGACAAAAAGTTTAATTCAGAGACGTACCGATATCGATGAACGAACACTCCTTTGAAAATTGCATTCATCATGTTCTCGATTTCATCCTGATTTTCTTGGAGCTGAAATAAAACAGAATTTGTTTTATTTTTTTATGTAAATAACAGCAAGTCAAATGGGAATCCTGAACAAGGGTAACTAGAGGAATTGAAACAAACCAAGTGTGACGGTTCGCAATGTCACACCGCTACAAACTGAGCTAACAGATGGATGCCTGGTTGCATGGATGCCGTTGCATAACAAACTGGAATTGCACGCTAAATAACCCTGCAGAGCAGCTCTACCACCAACTGAGTTACAGTTTTGATCTGGAACAAAAAAAAAAAAAACTTCATCCAGTCAGCAACAGGTTTTTATAAATAGGATCACTCTCCACTTCTTGGTAGCATTTCTTTTTCTTCTCATGCCTCTGGAGGTAGAGGCAAACAGGCACTTCAGCACCAACAAAAGAGCTGCTGATGGAGATGGACGACCAATCAGAACGTTGAACTCCTGAATTAGTTTTGTTCCTAATCTGCCTAGTTTGTGGCCAAAAACGTTTCCAAACTGGAAATTGATAACATAAACGATCCTTCAGCCTGGCTATCTGGCAGTGGAAAACCACACATCATCTTTTCAGCAGTGGGACCGAGTTGGTGGTGGGAAAACCTCACTAAGGAGCTTTGCTTTTTAGATGTCTTTAGCAAACGTCCATCACCAAATGTCAGAAGAAATTTGATAAAAGTTTAACTGATGAAACACATGATTCATGAGCTGATCTATAGTTTCCACAGTAAGAGGGAAACCAGTAAATGCTGCATTAGCATTAACACATTGCTAGGAGAAGAGTAGTACACGACCACACTTTATTATTCACCCACACACTTACTCTCAAATTACAGCTCCACATTACTGCTGCAAAAACTACTCAACATGAATAATGTCAACTGCGAAATACATCAGTGAATTAATCTTATAAGAGTATATATAGTTTCTTAACAGTCAGAGAAATTCACTCCTTCAATAGCAGCACTGCACTACATTTCAACAATGTCACATGATCAAACAACTACTACATGACCACCAACCGTCCCACACTCCCACAAAAAAAAGGATTTTTTTTCTCCGATCAGACAATACATTTAAAAAATGACTAGTATCAATCGATATGGATGTTGGTGCCAATATATCACATTTTTGTCTTTCTGGAAATGTTGCTGAATATTTTCTTTCGTGATAAACTACAGCAGCAGGATAGGAATCACATTAGCGTGCAATGCCATTACGACTAAATGGAGGGGTAATGTTTAGCTTTTCTAGCAGGTCTACCCCTGACTGAGTTACAGTTTTGATCTGGAACGAAACAAAAAACATCATCCAGTCAGGTTTTTATAAACAGGCTCACTCTCAACTTCCTGGTTGATCAGAACAATAGCATTTTTTTTGTCCTTCCGCCTCTAAACCGATTGCAGATGGAAACAATCAAAACGTTGAACTCCTGAATTAGTTTTGATCCTAATCTGTCTAGTTTGTGGCCAAAAACGTTTCCAAACTGGAAATTGATAACAATTATTCAAGTGAATGCAGTATTTGAAAGAAATGCTCTGGATGAAAAAGACCCATCTGTAATTGGCTGGCTGGTTTGTTATGTTACCTCAGTATTTAGTAGCTGACTGAGTCGTCACGTTAATTTGCACCATTTCATGCGGTGAAGCTAATATGTACCCATACACAGGGTTTCCCCCAGAAAACTTGCTAAGCCCGGTGGTCAGGGCGTCGAGTCGGTCCACCGGCGGTCCACCGTGTTTGTGTATTAAAAGAAGTTAAGTTGACAGGAAATTAAGTCAGTGGCTCCATCAGGGCTTCAGGGGCCCCATAAACACAAATATTTTAAAACAGACCAGATACATAAATGTCAATTGTTTAGGCCTACATAGGCCTGTCACGATTGTTGACGGGGGATGGAGGGGGGTGAGGTTAGCGCTGCTCGTTGTCCACAGACGCTCCGACCAACCGGGACCACAGACAGAAACTTTACAGGGTCGACGGCCAGCTGTGCGATTGGTCCGCAAACTGTCGGGTTTAAATGCATAAACTATAAACTTGCCTATTATAAACCTATCCTTTGGGAATAAATCTGCTCTGCTAGTGAAATGCTAAAACAACAGAGATGCTTGCAGCCCGGCTTAAAAAAAAAAAGCGTTTTTTTTTTTGTTTTGTTTTACCCCTGGAAACATAATCAAGCAACGCTTAGCCTGGCGGTGGGGCTAGCAAAGCATGGCGGGCCACCAGGCTTATAATACACTGGGGGAAACCCTGCATACAGCATTAGATTGTATCCTCCAGGTGATTTACTGCTTCACTGTGGCAGATACAGGAGTATTACTGACCTTCTAAAGTTGCTGTTAAACATCAGATTTGTAGTATTAGAGCAGCTAGCATGCATTTAGCATTTCATGCCCTGACCCACTGGTGGGTGACTTAAATCAATCACACAGGGAATCACCCAGAAAACTTGCTGAGCCTGGTGGTAGGGGAGCTAAGGAAGTCCACCACTGATTCGCCGAGTTTGTCTGGTAAAATTATTAAAAGCTAACAGGAAATTTGACGAGGTAATGATGTAGCATTGACATTACTTAAATATTTACTGAATTAAGTCTTGTGCTTTCCCAAATCCTAATGACCTGTTTAGTAATGTTTGTTTTTCTAGTGTTGATTGGTTATTTATCCAAGTGAATGCAGTATTTGAAATAGTCTGGATAAAAAAAGACCTGTAACTTTACCAAATACCAAAAGTGGCCAGAGCCAGAACATGACTCCTTGGTTACAAAGATACATGCGCTCACTTCAGTCTCACGCTTTCAAAGCAAAACTCTAATGCACGACTAGTTTATATTTACCAGTTTATGGATGCATTTTTGAAAGTTCTCGTTGAGCGTGCGCGAGCAAATCCAGTGGTGGGGTTTTTAAATTTGACACGTACGTTGGCGCCCGAGCGCCCAGATCAATATATCAATTATAAACTTAGCTATGTGGCCACACTTTGAGGTTCAGGCTGAGTGTACAGGAGAAGCGAAAGGGAAGAGGCTTTTATGGTTTACATTTACGTTGGTGCAGTATTTCCTGAAAAGACAACCTTCATACTTGCACACCTGCTCTGGACGAACACCTTCCAAATTGACCATTTTGAGTGAAAGGTGGCCAGCTGCAATCCACACCTAGGTCAGTGTGTCAACTATAAACCTAGCTTAATCAATCTTTACCATCAC
Organism: Micropoecilia bifurca; assembly: GCA_903067075.1. Lineage (NCBI taxonomy): Eukaryota > Metazoa > Chordata > Actinopteri > Cyprinodontiformes > Poeciliidae > Micropoecilia > Micropoecilia bifurca. The sequence continues at coordinate 5,561 of CAEGAF010113538.1, forward strand.
TGTTAGTGGTGTATTACAAAAAAATTTAATAAACAAACAAGTGACGTTAAGTGTGACAGGGCAAGTAAAGTCTCCCATGCTTAAAATGGAGGGAACCCAAGAACAAAATACATGCAAAACAAAACAAGGTGTAACATTAAAACAAACTGTTTACTATTCTATTGTTTTTCTATTCTGCTGGTTCCTCTTCAACAACTACTACTACTATTATTATTATTATTATTAATTATGTGGTCTTATATTTGCATCTAAACATCTTGTGAGTCTGCAGTGCTCACCTCTTTACGCTTTTGAAGCAGGAGCTCCAGCCTGTCATTTGCTCTTTTAGCAACCATTTTATTCCTCTCTGCTTCATACTGGCGCTGGGTGTTGTCCATGTTAATGCTCAGGTTTAGAGCTACATTCACCAGGGCTGTCATCAGCTTCATGGCTGTCAGGAACGACAAAAATGATGTGACAAAAGTTGATGCAAAGCGATGCGTGTGAACTAATGTAGAAACACCAAAACTCTTTCTATACAACGCCAACTGTGAACCATGAAACACCTCGTGTTTATGAGAGGACTTACAACTTACAGATGCACATAAAAAAAACTGGTGACTGGACTCGGGCCAATTTTCAGTTTGATTGGCTCGGGTCGGTCAGAAAACTCGAGAACGGCATCTTTTTTTCCGATCACTACACTGAGCTCCACCAGATTGGGCTAACACTTTTCAGTGTGGAAGTTTAAAGAAGTGATTTAAAAAGTTAGCTACTTTAAATGTCAGGTAGGTGTTTAAAAGTTAAGTTAGACATAACAGAGATGTAAGGGAAAAAAGAAAGTTGTAATTTGTGTAAGAGTGAGAACATAAGCAGAAGGCATTAAGGCTGAGTGTATTATAACATTGTTTCCATGTTGCGTTTATGAGTTTCAGTCGTCTGTAGAGGTAGAAATGTTTTAACTTTTGGGAAATCTATACATTTAAATATAGATGCCACTGCTTTTGTTGCTAAACTGTGCAAACAGCTAAAAGAAAAGAAGATGCTAAAGCAAGTTGAGAATGTGAACTCCATAATTATTTTTGTGTTAAATCAGTAGTGCCAACAGTTGGTCACCAACATGTTCTGCATGTTTTAAACATTTCTTTGGTTCCACAAGTCTGAACTGAATGAATTATTAGCAGGCTCCAACAAAACTTGACAGTATGATGAGAAAGAGTAAATTATTTTAATCAGCTGCAGCAGAGTCACATCTGTCTGTGTGACTGATGTTAAGCTTTAAATGTTAGTAAATCCCTGGTTTCACACACCAGGTGAGACATCTTCCCTGTTCTTTATGCAAATAAGAGTTGACTAATAGTGGCAGGAAAAAAAATTCTGAATGTTAATCTTATGTTTTTCATATTATACTCAATAAAAGAAATCAAAATTGTAAAGATTATTACTCCATATTGACAAGTCAAACCTTTACAGAAACCAGAGGTCAGAAAACTGCCAAAGACTTTGGTGCAAAATGTAAATAAATCAGTTCCTACAAACTTAAAAAAAACTTGATGTAGGGAACTTGTTGCTTTGGTTTTCTTTTCTTTTTTCTAGTGGCTGTATAAGTATTGCAGTTTCAATCATTTCAATAATCAGGTCAACATAAACCGAGCAATACATTTAATCTATGTTTTAATTTTATGAGCACACAAATAGATTTCTCTCATGTATGATCAGAAATGTCAATCTATTTATTTTTTCTTTGTTGACATTTCCAGTAATAAAAAAACATAAAAACAAAAATAGTTAAAAGATTTTTCTGCATTTTAAATTCAGTAAATCAAAGTTGGATGATCTTAAACAAACATCAACCAACAGCATGTTTTGTGATGCACTTTTAAGGTATAACAAAAAAGAAATCAGCTTGGGGAAATACGAATTAATGCATTATGGAGATGATCTAAATTTTGTTCTATTTTTAGTCAGAAACTGGACTTCAAACCGTGTTTTACATCAAAGAAGCTGCAACTCATTGTTTTTCCCATGCATTAACAGTCTTTAAAACAAAGGAAACAAAAATCATGAGACCAGACTATTTTAAACATCAACTAAAAAAAAAGGCCTGACTGGTGCATCTCTGCTTCTGTTTCATCTCTTCGGTTTTTAGAAGAAACTAATTTCACCGTAGCAAAAATCAAGCTTACTTGCAATAAAAAACAGAAATGAAAGCATTTTTTTTCCTTCTTTTTTTTTTACTTACCTGCCAGCGTTGAGGTGTGTCTAAAGGCTCGGACTTGGGAATCTGATAGTCCAGTGAGGAGGGAGATGACCGTGTCCATCATGTACTCATCATAGATGATACTGTATTGACACTGACGCACTAGCACAGAAATGAATTCACAAAAGCTTGTTTTGAACTTCTTCCACTGGGGCCCGGCTATAGTGAGAGGATAGTCGCCGCTGTCCTACAGGGGAGATCAGCAAAATAAACATACTTAAAAACGCACAACGGAAAATCTGTTTTCTGCTAATCTTGGGGGAGGGTGGGAAAAAAAACAACCTTATAAATTAGTGAGGGAAAAACAACTATAGTAATGATATCTGAGATGCTTTACCTCATCAAATTCCTCTGTCATTCGTCGAATGATCTCAGAGTTCTGCATATTGCGAAACATTTCTCCAGTCACCACGCCTGACAGATAAAGACTAGTTAGAGCACATTTGACTACGCTGCCAAAGGGAGGAACACTTTAAGAAATGCTCATTTTGACATTTAATGACTTGGAACCAACATACCTTTACATCCTGAGCACTGGATGAAGAAATTGATGAGATCTAGCAGTGCAACATCTCGGTCATGTTTGTAGGACTCAATCCACTCATCAACAACAGACTGGGGATGAAGAGGAATAAACATTAAAATAAAGCCAGAAAACAGTAACTATCATTGTTCTACTATTATATAGGTTTTTTTACCTGCATTGCACTCCTGCCCACTTTCACCACCTCGAACAGCATCATGTTTTCCATGCCATTCTCCTGATGGTGGCCATTTATACGGCCAGCTCCCTTTCCACCTTTGCCTTTCTCCCCTGCCGCCTTCTTCCCTTTCTTCCCACCCTGCAGAAAGCACAGAGCACCAAAATGAGGTACGTTTACAAAGAAAACTCTACACTATTGCTAAAGTCTACTGAAAAATCTCTTTATTTGAGCTTTCCTTACCTTTCCTTTAGCTGTAGTTCCACTTCTTCCATCAGGATCCTCAGAGAAGTCTGTGTCTGAGGAGAATCTGGTATCTGTGTCCCTGGCAGAGGCAGAAAAAGTAACAGATTAAACATTTATATCAACTTCAACATGGCCTGTAGGTTTGGGCTAGTCATCACTACAAAGACATACCAAGATTTTAATAAGTTAAGTTTCAAAACCCACTAAAAACTCCCAATCAAATTGTTTCTAAAGTTGCATGCTGTGCATTAGCTCTAAAAACCAAATCAGTTGCGTTTCATCACTGACAATAACCGAATGTAGCTTTAAAACAGCATTTGGCTTCATGGTTGCTATTATACAGTGGAACTGTAGTGTATGTTAATATTTAGTAAACATCATAAACCAGCCCAAGTCAAATTGTGTGTGTCTATGACGAACAAAAACTTACTGAGGGTAGGCGAACTCTGGTGGTATCTCTGGTGCTGCTATCATTTCTGTAACATCTTCTGGTTAACGTCAACTTTACAACTGACTTAAGGTTATTCTCAAAAAATGAGACGGGGGAGGTTGCATGTGACCTAGAAAATTGTAAGAAGAAAAAAGCTAGTTAAGCAATATTAAGAAACACTTCAATAAATAGCATCAGATTAATAGAAAACCATAATGTGACAACATCAATCAGTCTCTGTAGAGAGAATCTAATTGTTAGAGGAGAGGAAAAAAAAGTTTCACATGGTAACAGGGGGCGGAAACAAACTCTACTGTCATGCTTGCTGTCCTCCTATTGGCTGCTCTTTCTTCCGTTCCTGTGGTTTACGGACAACGTCATGCAGGCAAGCAGAGAGTTTCATCCTCAAAGACCAAATATGGTGCTGTCCATTCCGCCCCATACATATGTAAACCAATCAAAGGCCAGGCTCAACATCAACAGGCCACAGAGAAAAAGCACTGCACGGTTGTGAAGTAGACATTCATACATATCACCTTGAAAAGTAGCCAGAACTTTTTGGGTTTTTTGATTTGATTTTTTTCTAACAATGCAAAGAAATGTAAACGCTTCCTTTGCAATGAAGTGGCTGGAATTAAAACGCCAAGAGAGACAAAATGTTCTGTCCTGGGAAACGCAAACAAACTCCACCCGTGCAATTTGCCTCTGGTTGAAGGTCCAGTGCAACTTACATTAAGTATAGAAATTACGTAAACAGAATCTGAAACATTTAATGAAGCGATTGGAATTAACTCAATTAGAAGATCTCGATGTTCTGCACGCGCAAACATGACAAGATATGTTCCTTAGAAAATCATAGTAAACATCCAAAGGAAAAAAAACGCAGGGCGAACTATTGAAAACACGCGTTTGGTAGCAACTTATCTTAAAACGGTATTTCTTCAGGTGTTACTATTATGCGCGTTTCCCCGCTCGTGATGGGATCGTACCTGACAAGTCGACACGGTTTTATGGGTGTAGACTGAAAAAGTGGCGCCAAATCGGGCTGCGCCGCTTATAAAGTTGTAACAGAGAAGCAACAGAGTATCGTGTCGAGAGAGGCGAAGCCTTGAACCAGGTCCATGTGAACCGAGGCTAACAGCGATTTCAAAAAATCACCGTCTCGATTCCCTCCAACCACGCCGACGCAGCTGCGCTCTTCGTCGGCTCCTGTCAAAATTGACACCGGTGCGCCGCTGGTGCTAGCGCCACCAGCTAAGGAACCGAGGATCTCGGCGTCTTTTCCTCGACGTCAGCTAGTTGAGATCTGATGAACTAAGCATGCACGACTCGGCTAAAACTAGCTGCGTGTTGTCGAGCGAGCAAGGCGGCGAACATTTACGAAGTATTTCAGACACATTTTCCATCTAAAACCCTCGTTCGCTACGTCTGTAAGCCCACATCATAACAAAACAACGTAAGCTCTACTGTACTAGCCTAAGCTAAAAAAAAAATTAGCCAATACACAATGACGCTAATCAACCATTTGTACGCGAGAATAAAGTCAGTTTTTTTCCACATAGCACTCACAGACAAAATGTGTCCCAAAGTAAGCACATATTAATAGTTAAACTGCATTTAACAAGCGGATAAGTACCGCTAGTTAGCCATGTTAACAGCTAGCGCTAGCCTTACCTAAAAAAAACATCACGTCCTTGCGTCCTCCATCTTGCCTCGGGAGTTCCAGTACCGTATTGCATAAGCACCAAACACTTTGTTTACAAATAAATTGCGGGTAAATGTGCACTTAAAAACAATAGAGCGCTTTTTTATGTTACAAATTGTGTAATTTCAGCAGTTGTGCCGAAAATTAACTCCGCTAGCCAGCTAGCGACCAAATTAGCTCTGTACCGCGAGCTAGCGCAGCAACTAGGTTCAGGCAGACATCCGCGCTCTGGGCTCCTCCACAGCTAGCCTGGCTAGCAAAATACAAATCAACTAAGTTCCACATAGCTCTCCGCCATTTTACAGCTAACTTACCTTGTTGTAAAACGTAGTCGGGGCACAATCGTAACTTTTGTTATTCTTAACCAGTCTCTCGCCCAAACCCGCTACAAATCTGTTTTAAAAAGAGTTTAAAAGTCGCGGTCAGAGGCAGTTTCGGACGTTCTCTCACCCCGCTCGCTCCGTAGTTCGGTTTGTTGTTTCGACGACCTAGGAGGAGGAAATCCTGGTGCAGAGCTACCACCTAGCGGCCACATCGACCTCTTTAGCAACAAAGCCGATGGCCTGACATCTAGAGGCCACTGATGGGTACTACACCCGTATTTTAACCCGGGGTTTGTCCTTATGCACAGATAAGGACATTTAAAGCCCACAATTGAACAGAATGGACAAATAGACAGGCATTTAAAACTGATTACAGTAAGACTGGGTATTTACTGGATCACCTGTATTACCACCTTTAAAATAAGGAGTAACGAACCAGAATTTTAAAAGGTACACCACGATATTAGGAATATACAAAACTATCACAACTCGTCAGCTCGTCATTCAGTGTATATCGGTTTACAACACTGGTTACAATCAATTTGCTATCAATAAATTTTGCTGACCTTATGTCTGCACTCCAATCAGAGTAAAAGGTCAGTTTATGCCAATAATGAACTTGGTGCCCATGCCTGTATTATATTGAAGCATCTAATTTCAAATCTCATGTGTGTTCAAATCAACATAATATATCCTATTTGGAATAGCAGTCAAATCTCCTGCCTAATAAGTGAAAGTTGGCTTGGAGTTGGTTGAAACTGCAATCCTAGTAAAGAAGTGGAAATTGAAGCTATAAAAAACCCAAAAAACAAATGCACCTCAAGTCAAATTATTAAAAGATTTATTTAGTTAATTTACACAAAATATTGCATGATGAGAAATTGACATCTTCCAACATCAAGACATTATGATCAAATCCCATCTTCGGCTGTGCATTAGCTTATGCGATGCGAGAGGAATGAAAGTGAATGAAACCCCTCAGATGCTTAACTTAGGATAAAGCAAAATTAGAGTCATCACACAAAACTAGAGAAAAGGAAGGAAACCATGTTTGCCCAAAATGTGTATTTGCATGTATGTTACACAGATTAAAACACACAACATTAAGACACAACAACACTCTATACATACATCATACAACTATTTACTATACAAGCGATTGTGAAAATATTGGTTTCTTAAAATATATATATGTATAATTTAAAGGCATTTACAACAGTAAGTATATATTACAGGGCATCTAACATACATGTATTATGAAACTAGTATATTTAATTGGTTTCTCATATCCATCCATACATACACACACTTCTTAGGCTGAAGCATAGTTTCCTTATGAGTGAGAAAAGAGGAAAACACAGTCATCTACAGGCAGTCAAACTGTCAGTTAAAAAAAACAGTAATGACCACCTTTTTTTGTATAGGCTGCTACTCTTGGTGAAATCTACAAATTACCTCCTAGAACAACCTACCTACCACACCTGCTTTAAATTATAACATTCAGAACATACAGAAGCATCCATGATAGACAGCAGCTTGTATTTTCCCTTAACCGATGTAGGTTTTGATTTTTTGTGCGATGGCTCCGCAGCAGATCGGACACTTGACGAGTGACTCCGAGCACTGCTTGCAACTGACCAGATGACCGCACGGGATGAAGACGATGCAAATATCTCTGTCCATGCAGATTTTGCACTGCTTTTCCCTCTGCAGCTTCATTAGTTTCTCCATTGGGTCCTCGTCTAAAAGAAAAGGGTTAAAGAAATTATATGATGCCCAACTACTTGCATGTAATTCTACTACAAATCATTATGTTCTCTGTTGTACAAACAGAGAAATGCACAGAACTGTAATGACAGGGTTTCAAAAAAATAAACAAATAAAATAAGTATGGTAATTTTAGAATATTTTCTACCGACAGTCATTATTGAAGAATCTATTTCATTTCAATGGTTCTTATGTTTTCAATTCATTTTCGGGCTTTCTAATTAAATTACACTATCCAAATAATCACCTTTTTCATTGGTTGAAAATCCATTCTGATGACTTGAAGCCTAAGAGAAAAAACAGGGAGTCATTTTCAGCACATGACTGAATTGGTGCAAAGAAACAACAATAATGCTGCTGATAATAAAAAACATTCACATACACAAAGAGATGCAAGAATCAGTCATTAATTTAGTTTCAAAAAGAACACGCAAGAAGGCATCAATGTTATGCTAGTAAAACACACAGCTTGTTGTTCAGAAATGTTTTACAACAGCTGAAAGTTATGAATGACAAAGTGTTCCAAGTAACTCGCACTGGGAACTAACCAATAGCATTAGATACGCATAAGAAAATTGACAAGATTTACTAAAACCCAACTCCAGCAGCAAAAGTTACATTTAAAACTAATATTACAGTATTGTGAATATTTTCCAAACCAAAATTTCATTGTTTGCCCAACTCAAATTTGAAGGTCTTGTAACATTTGGGACATCTAGGAACAAAACATGCATCTACTTGAGTTCTATTAACATATTTCACCAATCCTAAACTAGCACAATGCTTGTTAGCATCCATTGGACATCCATTGTTAGCATCCATTAATGATGTTTGAATCAAATTTGAACACCTTTAATGAAAAATTGAAGCCTGAGTTATTCTAATCTCTAAAGCACAATTGTGATACCTTTGTTTTTACAAAAAATAAAAAAATAGAAATCTGCTTTGTATTAAGAACCAAAGGTCCAGTTTAAAATCCTGAACTAAGAAAACCTAGACAATAAAATTTAGTTACTGACTAATTTATGAATTCTGACAGTAACTTAAAAACCTAAGTTGTGATGTGGCAATTCGAAACTGAACATAATTTATGGATGTATTAACATGAAAAGCTTTATTCCTTAGAAATTCAAACAGTTTTTTTTTGACACCGTGATAAAACGCAAGGCCTGGAAGCTCAAACATTTGTCATCAGTGAGAGTCTTTTTCCTCATGAATTTATCCAAACATGGAAAATAATAAAATATCAAGCCAGCGTTTATGTTGAGTCAGATAATCAAACATAAAAAGGAAAAAAAAAATACTCACAGCACTACTTTGTTCAATTCCTTTGAGCTGAATGCTGTTGACAAAAGCAGCTCCCTTTTCTTCCAACAAGAAGCTGCATCTAATCAAAAGAGAGAGAAACAGAAACATTTACGCATTAATAGAAAGACAGCAACAATAATATCAATGTGGATGAACTGTAGGTATACAACCAGAAGCAATAAGCATTTAGCATTAGCATTTACCCTGGGTATTCCTTAGCATGTTCTTCCCAGGGGTCTTCATCAGGCTGCCAACCTTTTAAACCTCCACCACAACGGAAGCATAACACATGGTCTTCCTGCCCTAAAAAAAAAAGCCAACATTTCTATGTTAAAGCCATAATAGCATTAAAACACTTTCTCTGTTCCCATTCCATATCTGTGCTCTACCTGTGCTGTAGAAGCCAGCTCTCGCCAGCCTCTCGTGGTCGACGGGGTGCCGAACATGAGCGAAGCTACTGAGCCTCCCCTCCAAAGTCTCCACGTTTCTCCCCCGGTTCACGTTTTGATCTTCCCACATGGGCTCGTCTGCGCTCTCCAGCAGCGGGACGTTCCCTACGTCGTGACCGAGGATGAAAAAGCAGTTGGGAAAGTGTGTGGCGTGTTCTTCCCAAGGGCGGTCTCCGTTTTCCCAGTTGTTCAGCTTGTTGCCGCAGCAGAAGCACTGCACCCGGTCGGCCTGTCCCAAGTAGTAGAAGCCGGCTTGAGCCAGGTCTCTGCGTCTTACGGGCGCAGTGGAGGGCCAAGAAGAAAAGGTGTCCAGGCGGGCCTGTTCACTCTTCATGTGAGGTATCCTGGGGTAGGGGGTCTCGTCCACCACTTCACCAGTGGACACTCGGTACTGCATATCTTCTGCAACTTCGTCGTAGATGACGGGGGTAATGTAACCCGGCTTCATGCTGTTAGGGTGGGAGCACACGAGGAACCGGCATGATGGAGAAACCTGCACAGGCAAGAAACATATTATGAAAAATGAGACAAAAAAAAAAAACAAAAAACAACAAAAAACACAAGTTGTTCTTACTGTAACCAACAAATATATTTACCTCCTTGTGCCTTTGCACAGGCGTGTCTCCACTATGCCAGTTCTCCACAGTTTGATTGCAGCTGAAACACTGGACTCGGTCTGCGTTGCCGGTGAAGTAAAAGCCCGCCCTCGCCAGCCGTTCGGGCGGGACTTGTCGAGCCAGGGTGGATCCCCGGAAAGACTGGAAGCGATTGTCAAACTTCGAGAAGTCAGGACCGTCAGTCTCCAAATTGCTGTATTCGCCTTGCTCAGACATAATCGGGCGAGGAAATTGGTGGGTGGGTAAAAGTTTCAGAGGGGCAGGATATCTGAGGAGGGAAAACAGAAAGAGTTAGGTAATATGTACGCTTTGAAATGGGCCCTTTAAGAGAGGCAGCCCAGCGTTTATCACATGCAGACGCTGAACAGACCATGTGAGGGATGGGCTTTACAAAGGGAGTCACTCAGTTCTGCATTACTAGGCAGTAATAAGAACTTTTCTCAAAGGGAGACACTGAGCACTGAGGGAAACCCAAACAGTTCTCCTTTCAAAGAACGTAGATGGAATTAGTTACCATGATGAGCACACAACATATGTCATGGATAGAATGGTACACTGTGTTCTTGGCACTCAGGAAGTGTTAGGAATTCATAGCAACAATTTAATTGCGTAATCAGGGAGGCTTTAATTGCAACTGCCTTGTTGTCATACCGGCGTGGACATGCCTTTAAATCGTTATGTGAAGGTCAAACCTATTAATTATAAACAAGCATTGATCCGTTTAGGGACGGTGTGAAGCTGCTGTAAAAGGCGGCGTGTTTCCTCTATTGATTGTGATCTTTGTACTGCATTACGTGTCGAAATTCCTCCAAAGAAAGTTGTGATCAGATCAGGAAGCTCGGTTGGCAACACAATTACATTCTCACGGCTGCCGCCCCCCGCCCCCTCCACCACCTACGCTTTATTAAAACTGAAAGTGGAAACTTTTAAAAAGGTACTTTACCACCATGCGCGGGTAAACGCCCGCCCACATTTATGAATGGACAATAGCTTTAAAACTGTTGTAATGTTAAAGTCGGAGACGAAGGCAAACTTGATTACCTACACCTTAATCCTGTTCCTCGGGACATATGACACAAACTCTGAGTCAAGTGAAACAAAGCAGAGTATCCTCCACAAAGTGTTCACAACAATGCGTTCAGTTGAAGTTCTCGGTTTCAACTGTAACCTTGGCTCCTGTTTCTAACTGTCCCTTTAAAACCGGAGTGGCAACCAGCGGCTATGCTTGCTAGTTAGATTAGCACGATGCTACTTTATGCAAATACGCAGTTGCGCATCGGTAAGAAAATCTCAATATCTACCTTTTTCACGTCTTTGGGACGGGTCCGTAGTTTCTTACTTCAATCAGTCTTAATGATATCACCACCCACAGCGAAGTACAATGACTGACTGCTGGAGGCCCTTTATTTTATAACCCCTCTGTTCGTGTCGTGTGGAAACAGGCAGTTCCTCCTTTTCCGGAGCCCAGCAGCGCGATGACGTCACGAGACACGTTTGAATGGAAAGCGAGATGTGACCCGACTCAAAATATGAGAAAAATGTTTGACATAGTTAGCATATAATTGAAAATTAAAAAAAAACACATAAAAAAATATTAAAGAAATTCAAACTGTAAAACGCATTATGTAGATTCACTATAAAGTGACGTAAAATAGTGATGCATAGATATAACAATTTGGGCCGATATCGATAATATTACTGCTATGGTTGATAATTAATATTTACCAATATTGTTTACATATTTCACTACGCTTTTGAAAAAATGACCACACCACTGGCTTCACCACAGCGTCTCTGGTTCAGTTAAACAGCAACTGCATTTAATCATATAGTCAAATGTGATATTTGTGAGATGTTTCAGAGTACGCCTTTACTGAAAATTATCAAATTAAACAATTTCAAAATTTTAGACAGTTTTTGGGGTGTTTAAACATCAGTTGAAATTTATCATGACAACAATCAATCTAAATCTTATTGTGACAAAAGAATATCATGATAAATGGTAAATGACATGCTAAAATGTTCCCCCTTTTTACCCTACCTGTTGGGGTTTTTTAAAGTTAGCTCAAGACCTGTAAAGAACCAGACACAAGACCAATGAGGGTTTTATTATGCCTTCCTTTGCAAAGGGAGAGATCCATAACTTCTAACTGCTTGGGATCAAAGATTGGTGAGCTCTGCTCAACTCTGCTTGGAATTAGCTTTTATTATGATGACCTTCTTCAGTAGAACAATGCTGAGATAACAAAACAGATGGACCCCTTGAGTAGAAAATTACATTATAGATAAAGAAAGAACCTCAAAGAAGGACTGGTCAAAGGTAACTGAACAGATTTAGATAAAGCACTCAAATAAAATGATAAAACAATGATTAGTTAAAATGATTAGTTTTACCCAACACTACCCCTCCAGAAACAAACAGCAACAAGATGGAAGTAAACATCGGCCTTAAATTATTATTTGGACCAATACGGATATGGTAAAAAATACACTGCAGGGTTGCATCATTGCAGACTATTGTAAAGTGAGTCTGTGAAATATTTAATAAGATAAAACATTAACAGTTTTTTTTCTGATTCTGAATAAAATTATTTGAAAACAGCTTTTTGCATTGTTTAGGTCTGAAAATAAAACTTGTTTCATGATGTGAAATATTTAAGCATGACGACAAAGAAAAGACACCATTTTACACCAATGTATACTTCAGCCCTCTAACAGAATCTGAGTTTATTTAAATTTTACCATAAATGCAACTTACACAGATTTAGTCCAGTTATATACTTTATAAAAAAGCTGTACTCTTTCCACTCCTTTCAAATTCAAACAATAGTAGATTTGTCCGTGCGTGTGTAGAGGGAATGGGGGGAGACAATTCTAGACATCTGTGTGAAACCAACACCTGCTGTATAAATTTCACTGAGCTGACATCATGAGCTATCTCAGAACAAATAGTTTCAGTTACAGGGAACATTCACAGCATATTTAAAATTTTTTATTCATCACTATACTTTCATGCAAATGACTGTAGAAACAGATATGTGGTGGCCATGAGGTTGGAATCTATGAGGCAACACTAATTTTGTCACCGGCTAAAAGTCATTCTTGGCCATTTCCCACTATCTCCCGTTTGGCGTGGCCTGACTCAACTATGCACTACGTGGTTATAAGGGTCTTCCACTTATAGCGATAACTGATTATGTTTGAAAACAATACTTCCATTGTCTACCGAAACTGCTCTTCAGGTACAGCCTTGATTAAAAATGTTTAGGTACCAGGTTGTATTAAAACAAAAGTACAAAATAAAGAAATGCAAGGATTTTTATTCTGATGTTAAAACAATACATTGGTTAATACATTTATTACTGTATAGTTTTACTTTGTTATTTTTACTTAGAACATCTTTGTTATTTTAATTCTAATGTGTATTTATGCAGAAATGTAGAAAAAAACTGCACTCTGATCAAAGCATAGGGGCTATGGCAAAAAAATCACATTCTGTCCCTTACAGAGTAACAAGTCTAAAAAGCTGACATAGGCTGGTAAGTTAGTCATGGCTTGCCAGTTGTAGTTTCAGCTGAATTTTGTGTTTTCCTAAGCAAAAATAAATAAAAAACACAGAAAAAGTGTTAGTCATCTTTTAGCCCGCTGGCCAACAGTGCACAGCAATAAGAGGGAGAGGGACAGCATTGTCGGCCATTACTCTTTGTTCTGTTTGTCTAAGGAAAATGGCATTCATGCTGGCATTTCTCTCTCAACGAAAGGGAACCACAGGGAACACTGACAGAAAATATGCGGTTCTGAAACCAAAACTTAGCAAAACCACAGGATGCCTGAACACTAGTGATGAATGAAACCTGCATTTACTTTTCAAATTGTAAAGCACGTTTTATTTTTAAGCTCCGGCTGTGTTTGATAAGAGATCTAAAGACAAAAAGACAATATATTTTGATAGCTTCCACCCACTGCTGGGTGGTTAGAGACTGGATTAATTGAGTATTTGGACCAAAATGGATCAAATTGAATAGATGTTTGTTGTATCTTCTAACTTACTGATGTGTTTCAGGCCAACCTTGACTTTAGAAACTGTACTGCAAGTCACCTGGAGTTAAATTTAGTACTTTGATGAACGTTTAAAAAAAGAATGGCACCGAGCACAGAGCAACTCCACTACAAAATAATGTAATAAACACTGAGGGAAAAAAAAAAGAGAACAATCAAAGTCACTTATTTTTTTTATTTATTTAGGTACAACAAATTTATTCCAACCAGATTTCATCACCACTTGTTTGTTTTTGCCATTTCTACACTTTAACTTTCACAGAAAACACTCTGTGCTGCTGCAAAAACTGTGATTAGACACGTCAGTCTCCAAGCCCCAACAGGAGGTACGGATCAGCCTCAAAAACAGTCCAACCGCTTTTCAACACCAATGTCTCTTTCACAAGTCACCGACCACACCAAATAACAACAGGCCTGCTTAAGAAGGACTGAGTGAGATGATGGTTTTCATCGGGATGCGACGGTAGCGGTTTGAGCCAAACCACGACCAGCAAGTCAGTGAAAGCATCACCCCTCCACGATCCGGCGGAGTATGTTCCCCAAGTCACCCCTGGCCAACTGGAGGGGGGTCTTCTCCTCCTTGTTCTCGATATAAATGCTGGCACCGTGTTCAACCAGCAACTTGGCTGCTTCCAAACGCTCTTCATCACACGCAAGGTGGCTGTAAGAGGAAAAAATATATAAATTGGTGCCTTTAGGTTTTCATAAAAGTCAAGTAAAAACTTCTGCTGACGACCTATTGGTCTGGCAACATGTTATGGCTGTGACAATTTTGGACAAATGTGTTTGCACACGTACAGCGCCGTGTTGCCCTGCGAGTCCTGGATGTTTGTTGAGGCACTCTGCTTAAGAAGCAGCTGGATGAGACGGTAGTTGCCCTTGGCCGACGCTCTGTGCAGGGGAGTGGAGGCCAACTTGTCCGTGGCATTGGGGTCGGCTCCATTTTCCAGCAGCATCAAGGCGATCTGCAAGCAGGAGACAGAATTGTCTCTCATGCCAGTCACCCCGTCCTCATGCCAGTAACCCCGTTTTAAACTTTGCTTCCCACTAAACATGAAAAGCCCATTTACTCATCCCGTGTTTTGGCGCCCTCAAGGGCTTCTTTCGATCGCCACTTCCTGGAGGAAATTTTAACCAGCAGCGTAGAATGTGAGAGCAGAACTAGAAGGTGGCGTGACCGAGACCAACGGGAAACTATACGAGAAGTTTTCCACTGGCAGTAATGGAAAAAAAGTACCTTTTGTAATGTCACTAATTTACCCAACTTAGTTTCTAATGTTTGTTTAAGAATGTCGTTTTATACAGAATGTCGTTTGGACCTGGAAGGAAAACTTTACAATGTTTTGCTACAAACATTATTCCAGGTCTTTTTGGGTGGACATCTGAACAGCGATTTTCAGGTTCTGCAAATTTCTCACTGGATTTAGGTCTGGACTTTGACTAGGTCAAACGAAACTATTTTAGTGTATTTAAATGAATGTTTAGAGTAATTCTTCTATTCCTGCAGCAGCAGGAGAATATTTTTCCACCCCTTCTCTAAAACCATACTATTTTTAGCTCTACCTACCACATCATGATGCTGCCACCACTGACTCACTGCCGCATTGTGTCCTCAGGATGATGTGGAGTGTTGGTTTATTTTGGTCGCATCTGATCGGAGCACTTCCTTCCACAGTAACTGCTGGTTCCTCTAAACTACAGCAGGATTTGGTTTGGTTTGGCACACTTCCATATAGATTCTCTTTAAATGAACAACTAACATGGCTGTGGATCTCAGCAACTCTTCCGGTTACCTCAAGCTGTCCGTTTCTCTCCTGACTTGTCATTTTGAGATTGTGGCAATGTATTGATAGGTTTTCACTTTTATTTCTGGACGAAGGATCAACATCATCTCTTTACTGTGCGCATTTCTGGCATTTATTTGAACCAACACAATGCTATTAGAGCTTGATTTTCTAATTTTTTTGTTTACTGATTGCTTTCTCTACACACTCATCAGTTCCATTAGTGAGGAAGGACAGGAGCACTAAAATATTTCAGGCTGATTCAAAACAAACAAAGGTGAATATATTTCAAATGTCTTTGAGTCCTTATTGTTCAATTTGGAACTGATTTTTACAATCATTCCCATCACATTCAAGACTTTCAGACGGCACAGTGGAACTGTAATCTGTTCTACATTGAAGGTTTCAATCCCAGAGAGAACGCCTTCCATTTAAAACTGAGAGTTTTAAATTGTGTTTTTCTCTTCTGATTCTTTAAATTGTCCCTAGGAGTAAAGGTTACCTGTTGTCTTCATCCTCGCATTACAAATTCCCACACAGTTCACATTACAAAGGTGTGGCTGGACTTCCTGTGTTCTTAACGCAAACATAATAAAGGCGGCTTTGTTCACTTCATACACTGCAGTGATGACTGGATACAGTTTCACACCTTAAAATGTGAATTCAAGACATTCATACTCAAGAATCTAAAACATTTGATCTGTAGCTCCTCTTTCAAGTGCTTCCTGATGTAGCAGAATGATTACAACGTGATGAATGTTAGTCTCATTTTGTTCATGTATAAAATAGCTGACAGGTTGGAGCTTATTAAAAAAAAAACAACTAAGTGGGCAAAACAAAATGTTCAGAACTCGTGTTTATAATATGCAAAAAGAAGCTCAATAGATGTTTTTCTCCGTCTTTCTTTAAGTGTTGACTTTTGAGACTATCCACAATGACACTTTAACAATATTTGGATGATATGATTTACAACATTTAATTCCCAATTGGGATGAATAAAATATTTGAATTATACTGAATTTTCCTCACATCCTGATTAATGGTTGTAGTTAATCATAAGAACTGGTGCAAGGAGGTCTATATCAGGCATAGCTGTAAATTCACTTCAGCAGTAAAGTGATTACTAGGATTATTTTTGACTCCTGATGAGTGAAGATCCTGAATCATCAGGGACTTAACCCAGCCCAGAAGTAGCCGGGCTGGGTTACATTTTCATACACAAATAGAATATCTTTCAAATGACTCCTAAATAAAATATTTTTACTCAAAACAAGACAAAACAAAAAACAAACAAACAAAAAAAAACTGAATAAGGTTGTTATAATTACATCATTGCTGTATTTGCACAACAAAGCCGCTATGATTTAGGAAATGTACAGAGAATAAATGACACATTTTACTCTAATAATCAACTTCTCTTTATACTTCAAGAATTTATTTCTATCCCATTAACGTTTTCCATCAACTAAATATTATTAGCGCTGTATATGACAGATCAACAAAGTATCTTGTATTCGTGAAGTGGAAGACAAATAAAATTTAAAAACAAAAACTGGAAAATTAGCAAATACAAAGCTTGTGAATCAATTGCAAATCTGTTAACGGGATCATTAACAGTCATGCACTCAATCAATCTTGCGTTTATGGAGGTGTAGCAAAAATAAAGTCTATATTGAAAGAAATTCTAAATAAACAGGACACCAGGACCTATGGATAAGAACCAATATTTTACTTTTTGCCCCACAAGCCTTTTTTGTTAAATCTAAAACTAGAACATGGCAGTAGCAGCATCATGTTATGGGAGGAACTTTCATCAGCAGGGAAGGCTGTAAAAGTTGATAAGGAGATGGAGGAATGTTGGAGGAAAACCTGTTGGGAGTGTGCAAAAGGCTGGTTCAACTTCAAGCTGAACAATCATAAATGGACAGCCAGAGTTACAATACAACAATTTAGAGTAAAGCTTTTTCTATGTCTTTGAGTCCAGATGTAAACATAATTAAGAATTTGTGGCCAAACTTTTTTTTTTTAAAAATACACAAATAAATACATGCTAGTAATGATGGACCTCAAGTGGCGAGAGGCTTAAATACAGCATTTGGCTCAAAATGCATGCCACACTTTTTGGATTTTTGTTAAGAACCACTTCAGTTATTACTCTACTTTATGTTGATCGCTCACACTCAACCCCAACAAAAGCTGACCAAAGCTGCAGCAAGACTGCAGATGACCAAATGCGACAAGATGAAGAATGCAAAGGCATAAAATTACACTCCCATACACAAGAATGGAGTCTTTCGCATTTTTTTTTTTGCAACCGTTTTTTACACAAACGATACTGTATGTACCTCGTATCTGTCTTTAGAGGCGGCATAGTGCAGAGGTGTGCATCCATTTTGATTAACCGAGTTCAGCTGGGCTCCACTGCCGATCAGAGATCTCACTATGTCCTCTCTTCCTGCAGACGCAGCAATGTGCAGAGGACTCCACAGGGCCTGGGGAGTGGACAACACATCGCGCTCAAATAACATCCATTTACGTCAGCTTGTCACTTGGAGATAACGCATCACAATTTAAAGCTCAACTCACATCATCCTGCAGGTTGACCTCAACCCCCAGGCTGAGTAGAAACTCCACGATGTTGGTGTGTCCAGCGGAACAAGCCCAGTGGAGAGCGGTCCTGCCGTCCTGAAACCACAGACAGTCGTCATTAGCTCCATTCCCTCTCGAGTCACAAACGATGCAGCCGGACAGAGGACATAAAGGCGGGGACGCTGACCTGGTCCGTTTTGTTGACAAGTGTTTTGTCGGACAGCATGGACTGTTTTAATTTGTCGAACTGCCCGCTGAAGGCTAAATTGCAGACCTCCACGTTAGACACGGAGCTCTCCATCGCTCAATGTGTTTGAATGTGACGGTAAAGTTGTTGAATCCAGTGCAGGTGACCGAAGATGTTGCGTTTAAAAGCTGGAGGATGACTCAGGAAATTGTGAGCTTCACATCCGTTGTGGGTGCACGTCGGTCTCTTTCAAAATAAAAGTCCGCAACTGCTCAAGCCTGATGAGACGCTAAGGTACATTTAATTTGATAAACGTAGAATGTATCAGTTCCACATTTATAAATGTATAATTTCTTAGTCATTATTATTAATTATTCCTCGTAAAAGCGATTTATTCATAGAAACATTAATAATTGGGTCAGGGAGGCCTCCGGGAGGGGGGGGGGGGGGTTAAGTGGCCAGATGGCAGCCACTGATAATTAGACTGTAGCATCAAAACCTAGACACTATAATAAAATATATACTTAAGTATATTCTTATAAAGAAAATTCAAAAATCTTTGCAAAACTAAACACAATTGATTTAAAAAATGAATAAATGAAGAGAATAAATAAAATATGATTCCTCAAATATTATTTTTCTACATTTTTAAAAAACATTTGTCAATATGTTTAAAAGACAATTTACCGGTACCCTCGAACTATCCCCTCTAGGTGGCGCTATTGAATTTTGCTAAAACGACAGCACGCACATCTTATTTTGGTAGTCACGAAATTTGCTAGGCGGAAGTAAAACATGTAAGATGGCAGCACTGTTAGCTGAATAAATCAGAGGGAGGGGAGAGAAGAAGAATATACAATTAATACGTATAACCTCTTACCGTTTTCTCTTGTTATTTGTTTCGTTCCATATATGAGCAGACATGGCGAGCACGCTGGTAGGTTTATCAACATATTTACAAGTTTATTTTCAATTCTTTTTAGCCAAACCGCTAACCAGCTAGCTGTTTTCCTGTGCACGTGCTCCTTTATTTTTTATAATTTTTCTTGGCAAGTCAAAATTTAAGTATTAAGTGTTAAATTCATTGTGCTTATTTACTTCTTACTGTATTTACTTCGCTTCGTTTTTGTAGGATTTCCGGACCCACGCTGACCAGTCTTGCAGATACGCCGAAGAGTTTGTTAACATTTACTACGACTGTGTGGACAAGAAAAGGAGGGTAAGCATTTAGTTCCCACATTGATCAATTCAAGCATGTTCCCTCGAGTTACATTGCGCCCTGCTTGCCGACTTACGGGTGCTTCAGGTGGGAAAACTGCAGTCTAGAGACGAGTTTGTAATTAGTAAAATCTGCTGTAACTTAGTTCCCTCAGTAGGAAGCAGTGGCATCCACTCCACATCTGTTAACAGACAAACGGACAAAATTTTTGTGTAAAAAGAAACAAACATTGAAATAAGTTCATCTTTTGTTGCTGCGTTATTGTTTCACACAAAAAATTATAAAAAATTCCATCCACATAAGCTCTCATTTTACTCCTTTTCATTCTTTAGGATAGCTCTACACGTTTACAGGATACATTGACTTTTCCTCTTAGCACAATCTTGTAAAATTATTTTTTAAAAGTGATTTAGGTCTGGGGTGTAAAATGGCAATGGTAGAAGGTTTTTTTTTGTCTATGATTAACTATTTCTGGGTTTATATTTGCCATGTTTTGAATCATTTTCAGTTTAAAATAGTCCAACAAATTTTTACTTGAAATCTCCTCAAATTTCAGAGTTGCTGATTGTCTATTAATGTGACTTGCACCCTTTTTATAGTCCCTTTTGAATCTCCAAAAAAGTCACATTGACATTTATTATGGTAGGGCAGGCCTTTTTTTCAGGTGTGGAAAATGCAGCTTCTGATAAATATGGCTCCTCACCTAGCCTAGTTGCTTAAGATTTATGCTTATGAGGAAACAGGAAGTTATAAATTGCTAGTTGGATGTTCATAAAAATCGTAAAGTTTAAAATGTGTCAATTACAACTGTGCTACTGCTCAATTTGTTCAATAAATCTTTTTGCACTGAATAAGTGTGGTAATTTATTGGATATGGTATGTAAATGGCTATTAGAGTCACAAAAAAATGTAATAAAGTTCAATAGCAACACAGACAACCAGAGGTTCAATCCTGTCTAATTTTTTAGCGTTAGCTTGAGATTACCAAAGCTTTCAGACCCAGTCCAGCAGAGGAGACCGATTTCTGTTTTAAGATGGTGCGGGTCGCTCGTGGCTGCTGTTATTGGCTGACCTGTGCGTTTCAGAACCTGACCCGGCTCTACCTGGACAAAGCCACGTTGGTGTGGAACGGCAATGCGATCTCAGGACAGGACGCTCTGGGAGAGTTCTTCGAGTCGCTGCCATCCAGCGAGTTCCAAGTTCAAACTCTGGACTGTCAGCCGGTTCACGGTAAGCGAAGTTTAAATAATTTTAGGCAAAACATTTTTTATCATAAGATAACGTAGCATCCTCATAACATTATCTTTTCACAGAACAAGCAACCCAAGGCCAGACCACGTTGTTGGTAGTGACTGGTGGGATCGTCAAGTTCGAAGGGAACAAACAGCGATTCTTCAACCAGAATTTCCTCCTCACAGCTCAGGCCACACCAAACAGCGATCAGCCCGTCTGGAAGATCGCCAGTGACTGTTTCCGATTTCAAGACTGGAACAGCTGAGCCTCGTCTCCTGTGTTTATAAACTCGGACACTCGGCAGCGGGCAGCAGCTACCTTCTCGTGAGGCATTTGTACTTTCTGTAAAGCAGAAGTGTACATATTGAGTGCCAATAACGATTTCAAAAAGTCATACGCGACAACAAAGAAGCTTGAAATGTTTTAATTTCAAACATTTGAAACCACAAATTACTGCAAACATTCAAGTTGCATTGCAACCTGAATCACGAGGATTTCTTTGAGTGTGATAATAATGAAAGAGATTTACACAGACTCCGTCAGTCTGTGTAAATGTATTTCTCATCAAAAACTATCTGTACTTGGATTTAAACATTGACTATTAATATTGTGTTTAGAGAAAAAATGTGAACAAAATAAAGTGCAAGTTTTATATTATTATTTTTACTGTCCTTAATTCTACAACATTGTTGAGTTCAATGTATTCTACTTTGCAGGGCATCATGACTCCTGCTCACCTCAGCTGCCTTTGCTTTGGGTTTGTAGGATTATGTCCTGGCATTTATTTATTTTTTCAGTATTCTAAGAAACTTGAAACCAGTTTCCTCTGTAATTGATTACACTGAAAATGCTGAGGAAACAAACCCAGACTTGTGAGGAAACCCACCATAGCAATGCTTGTCCTTTGCCAGGAAATGTCAAGAACTTTTAGTAAAAAAACAGATGGTTATATATACAAAATAAAATATGCTCTTTTTGTGTGTAAAAATTGTAACTTAAGTAAAAAGTATAACAAACAAAAATGTAAAATTTGTGTTATACACTTAAAGGTTACTGAAGTTATCTGGAGGTGTTATTCACAGGGAAAGATTGAATGATGTTAAAAATTGGTTTGAAGCATCTAAGCATTTTTAGATTGTCATTTTAGAGTCTTCACTTTTTGTTGTAATATTTCAGATTGTTTACAGATAATTGTGTTGAATTTGTAAATAGATATTCAGTCCATCATGTGTTCTTAGCTTAAAACTTTACAAAAGCTCAGATTTTAGCCTGAAACTATCAGCTTACTTAAGCCTTACTTAAGTAAAGTCACAACAGGATTGTGTTGCCACCAGTGAAGAGTTTATCTAATTAAGCAGCAGGATTTGTAACATAGAATCTGCTTCTGCTAAAAAAAATAAAATAAAATTTCTTCTCTATGACAGAATTATCCCTCTGATTTCACCGCAGAAACTCCATTCTAAGTCATGTGAGTCGATGCCAACGCATCCTGTTGCATCGATGTTTACGGTAGCCTCTGATCCGAGGGAGTGGACTTGTAAACATTTCCATGAATAATGGAGCATCTCCCAAAAGCAACAATCCAGGCTTTATGTAGCGTCTGAGTATTTTCCATCATGAGGCAAAAGATTTAACAGAGCACGCTCCAAAATCAGAGCATTAAAATTTGGTAATCATAGAAAATTTCCTGAATAATAACTTCTCTTGGAAGTCAGGGTCAGTTCTCAAAAATTTAAACGGAAGCCAGCAAATTACTGGAACCCACAAGCATTAGGAAAAGACTTGTGCCACCAGTGAGACAGGAATTTCCACAAAAAAGAAACAAACTGTTCCACCTACTCTGGAGACATGTACAAAAGAAATCTACTAAAATAAAACAGCATCACTTTCAAAACACCTGATAATAACTGTACAGCTCAGCCTGTTTGTTCCTGCTCAACGCTCCTGCTTACCGTTCACCTTATCTGGTCCACAGTTTATTTAGACCAAAAGATAGAGCAAGTTGAGCTTATGCTTGTTGTGCCAGCGGTTTCTCAACATTCAGTTGAAAGTACGCACACTCTTGGAATTCACGGCGCGTTTAAATATGTCGACAAAGTGACACGTGGTTGTGAGGTGGAAGCAAAATGCGATGTGGTTAATTATTTTTAATTTTATTCGGCAACAGCGCACATATTTTCAGTCGCCCTGCGTCATTGGTTTTGTAATCGAAAAATTTATGTGTGCCTCAACCGTCTTCTGCTTTAGTTATTTCTGCATAGTCTCATGAGATTGGTCAAGCTGCTCTCAAGACTTATTCAGTGTCATATGACAGGAGAGGCGAACTCCTTGATCCTGGAGACTATCTAGTGTTACGTCTCCAACGTAGAACTCATACTCTTTAGCATGAAAGAACAAGCTTAATAATAGACAAATGGCAAGACCATCTGTGTTGGGCTCCACAGAATCCCTGGTACATCACAATGGAGGTGATTCACCTATAGTCCAATCAAGTCCCTCTTCTGACCAGAACCTATAAAATGAAGCCATATCCAGACCAGACTTTTTTGACTCTGTATTTCAATTCTCACCTTACAAGGTTTTAATACATTTTTCTTCTCATCCATATTCTCGTTAAAGTAATTTTTTCCACAACACTTTGTAGAACAAAGTGTTTTTTCCACAACACTTTGTAGAACAAAGTGTTTTTTCCAGAACACTTTGTAGAACAATGTTGCAATTTTTCTCTTCGGTATGTCTCCTACAGCTTTGATAATCTGTTCACCGACATTTTTTTGTCTCTCGTTACAAAGTAGCTCAAGCTTATCTAAAGAAGAATTTAATTAAAAAGGCTTTAAAAATATGAATTTTATAGCAAACCACCATACTGCCCTGGAATGAATATAGAGGGTCTAAGATGCAGAACGTCCTTGGATAAATTGCTTTTTCAGTATTGAAGCTACTTAATGCATAGATACCGGTTGCTTTCTTCCTTGATGTAAAGTTAACTCATGGAATATTTCAACATTTTATGACTGCTAGGGTAAAAAAAAAATCCTGTGCGAAAGAGTGGAAAAATACCAAACACCAAAACACAAATATGAAAAAAAGTGTTTATTTCTGAAATGCTGAACATACACAATGTGGTCATGGTTGCAGTAACAAATGCAAGTTGGTTCACTAAACGTCTGGAAAGTGGTTGCCATTGCCTCAAAGTCCCAACGACCCGTCAGTACAATAACTGGAAAAATACGTAGAAAAACACTCCAATGATGATTAAGTGAAATGAGTTCTGGTCCTCTTCAGACCAAGAGTGTATATTAAACTTAACATACACAGACTATTACAGTAGGCCAGTTGGGACTGTTGCTAAAAAGCATTTTCATGTTAAGTGCATTAGCTCTTAAATAAATAAGGTGCCCACAAGATTTTTATCATTTTAATGTTCCTATCGAAACAAAACCCACTCATTTGATAATTAATTTCACGCTTTAATATATTTACTTGTCTTCCTGAGTGACCTCGTTTAAATATTTTGGTCTTTACAAAAAAGAAGCAACAGTAGTTGACCCAAAACAAAAAAGAAAACAAAAAAAGACGAGCAGGCATGATCATTTGCGTAAAAAACAACAAAAAAAAACAATGATCGTTGTCTGTTTATCTCTAACTGGGCTTAATATTCAATAAATATGTAAACTTAACACGGCAGTAAAGTTGTTTTTGAAATATTGATTTGTTTGTTTTTTTCATATTTGGCTCTTCCTACAGTTCTACCACACAAGTACTGCAGACTGAAGGCACAGTAACGGCAATACTCCAGTTGTACAAAAGCGCACACCAAGCCTCTTCGAGGAAGACCTTAGTTAATATTGGTATTGGAAGTCACAGCGATTAATTAGAAATATTATGGACAACAGTGTTTTTTTTTTTAAATCACCTAGACTCCAGATGGCGGTAGATTTAAGCAGATGGCAGTAGAGTGCTGTGAAAGTATCTGACCCTTTTGATGAAATTAGACCCGCTACTTCAGTGCATCTCTTAAGACTGTCGTAGATCCTACACTCATAAATAAAAAGCAGCACATATGGATCGACAGCAACGACTATGTACAGCTTCAGATTATTCCTTTCCTCATAAGTCCTGTGGTACGCCAGCAGCTTGAAACTGGGTACCAGGGTTGAAAACCGAACCAAAATGTATAGAACAGAGCCTTTCAGGCCCTTTGGCAAACAACCAACATGGCTGCTTCCAATGTGGGAAAAAAAACAACAAAAAAAAAAACAACAACCTTGAATCTCCTAACGCGTCAGAAAGAGATGGACGGAAATCATTTTGTAGCCTGCAGTAGCACATGTTTCTGTCAGATGTTTGGGTCTGGGGACATTTCCTGAAAACTGAATTCTTCCAGACTCGTTTCCCTTTGTGCATTGGTTTGGCAAAGCTAGGCTAACTATTTACAGGAACAAATATTGACTACTGTGATATTTAAAACCTATTTTCTCCCGTACATTCTTTCTATATCGTTGAGATAGTGGTTCTTCAGCTCTTTCCTCTTCAGCTTGAACGCGTCTGTGACCAGGCCAGTCTCTGGGGTCCACGGCTCGGGACTCAAACGCACCTTTACCGGAACTTCAAACCTCTGGAGTTTAACTAAAGAAAACAAAAAAAAAAAATTAAAAAAAAAAAAAAAAAAAAAAAAAAAAAAACATTTTAGCCACACGCCTATTCATAAAACCACATTTTACATTTTTAAAATGCCCATTTTGGTTTGCTGGCTTTAGAAACTACAGTATAGTCAGATTACATATTTTGAACTCGGCTCAACAGAGAGCAGCTGAAACACTGATCATTAAATTTTATGACAATCAAGACACTAAAGTTAGTAAGGAAGATAACATATTTTTTTCTCCTGCTTGTCTGCACATAATGGCATAGAAATTATCAAGGAGTCATATCAAAACAGCAAAAAAACATGCTAATGTTAGCCTAGCATTTCATGAAACCGCTAAACATTTAACTGTGTAGTTATAAACGTCGAATCACAAACATTTCAGATTCAGCAAATTTCTATTCTTATGAGTTAGATTTGTATCAAGAACCAGAAAAAATTAATCCAGACACAGTCATCCTATCAGCCAACTCTTACTTTTAGCTGCGACCTCTGTGATCTCCCTCAGAACTTCTTTTTCCATTTCAGGATGGTTGCAGATTTCCTCCCATTTCCCCCCGATGCCCCTCTGCTTGGCCAGCTCCGTCAACTTTTTCTGGTTAGGAACCACAAAGCTGATCACGTAGTTCTGTTCACTGCAGGAACGAACAGCAGGAACAGGGTTAACATGAAGGTCTCCGTTTCATTCTCGTACAATAGCCGTCCAACGGCGCAAACACTGAAAGATCAAGCCACTGAAAATTATAAACATACAAACAAACTTCCATTTATTTTTCAAACATGACTCTGCTATAAAAAGTTCTTTACACAATATTTTCACCATATACAGTGCTTAAAGATATAGGCTGTTATCATTTGCTACCAGTTAACTACCAGTTATCTCTGCATCTGTATTTGAATATGCAAACGCACTATGAGTCAAGTGGGATTTCTGTGTGCCGTTCTGGCAGCAAAGGGACGACTGTTCAAAGAGGACTTCACATCTCAGTGAGGTTAATGGCTCATTCAGCCATGTTGTCATGAATGAGGCTCTGTTTGAGCCAGGATAGATGAGCCGGACACAGAATCTGCTCCGGCAGGTTGTGTGTCAGTACGAATAAACCGAAGCCCTACAGTATAAAGTTAATGTCAAAATAAAACAACTCGCCTTTAACTTACCTATTTGACAAATAAGGCTGGATAATAAATCAATAATATATCATGACAGAGCACCATGGATAGGTACGTTTGTTAAAATATTTAATAATTTCACTGAACTCTGATCCAGAACCACATAGCATTCTGGGGGATGTAGGCAGAGAAAAGGTTTTAGCTGCTCGACCTCTCAGTCAGCCAAGCAAAGTTGGTGGCATCAACTAACTCACTTGCTCTTTGGTTACCTAGCAGCAATTTGAATAACTTGCGGCACCGGTTTAAAGTTTAAGGGGAAAGGTCATAGCGACAGTTTGGCAGTATTTCAGATATTTAAAACTAATCGATAATTATCAGTATTGACTTATGAAATGGTTATATCGTGATGCATTTCTCAGCCACATCATCCAGCCCCATTAACCAACTATTTCTAAATCCCACTTAAAGTCCCAGTATTTCAGTGTTGCTGGTTAAATCTTCACCCATGACCTAGTTGAGCCGTTTCCATGTTCTGCTTTGTTAAGCGGCTCTTTTCATGTGAACATACAAAGAGCCTGAAGCTTTTTCATGACAGGTTACACAGGACATCCCAGTTCAGCTAAACTTGTTTGTTGTAAACACAAAAAGCCCTAAGGGTATAAGACACTCTGGGAACATACCAAAAAAAACAAACTGTCTTGTTAGCAGCCATCTGGTACATAATGTTTTATATCAGCAGACATCAGATCTGTATCTCACCTGATGGCGTAAGCGCAGATGTTGTCGATGAGAGCGCAGGTTTTCAGAGCAGATTCCACTTTACCCAGAGACACGTACTCACCCGCCTGCAGCTTCACCAAATCTTTTTTGCGATCTTCAGAAACAAAAATCAACAGAAGTTATAAGGTGCAAAAATCCAGCTTCTCTTTTTACAAATAAATAAGCAGTGTGTGTGTGTGTGTTTTGCAAACAGAACCGTTGAGTAAAGCCGACTGGGCAACATACACACCTACAATCATCAGACAGCCATCCGGGTAAACCTCTCCAATGTCTCCGGTGCAGAACCACCTCTGACCGTTCTCGTCCGTAAAGAAGTCCTCATCGTTGCCGTCTTGCCCAAAGTAACCCATGGTAATGTTGGGACCGCCAATCAGGATTTCCCCTCTTGGATGAGGCTCGTCTTTGCTGGTGTAGCCCCCTGAGATGTAAAACGGAGCAGGCAGATTGTAACGCGTAATTATCCTGCATTCAAAACTAGTTTGTGTTGTGCCGACTACAGCAACATGCTTCAGAGTTCTACCTTCAGTCCAATCTCGGAGCTTGATCTCGCAGCAAATCAGAGGAGCGCCAACACGGCCGGTGCTGATGTCTGCGACTGCAAAAAAAGAAAGTTACTGGGTTACCCATACATAGGAAACTATGTTATCTGTCAATTACCGCAAAAATATGAATACAGCTGGCAAATGAATTTCAAATAATGGGATTTCTGAAGAGTTACTAGTCAATCATGCCGGTCTGCCAACTTTCCCACTATTATAATGATGCCATGATCCTATTTAGTCACCGAATACTACTCAGATTACATTCTGCCCAAGTGGGCTTCATTTATTTAGAGGTTCGTTGAGAAAATAGCCACAATTTTCTTAATTTTGGGAAGTCGGACTTTGCATGTGAAACAAATCTTATCCAACGATCTTTTCTAACTGTGGAAAAGTCTGATAAATCAGTCACTGATTGACTGACTGACCGGTTCAGAAGGTCACGTCTGCATGTGTCTGATTAACAATAGACATCCCACTGTTAGCAACTTTGTCGCCACATTTTGCCTTCCCCCCCCCAAAAAAAGGGCTAAAATTGGAATCATCCAGAAAACGACTATCATTGCACCCCTACCAACACCATGACTTCTGAAAGTGAGCAGTTGCAGTTGGTTTTATTTGGAGCAGTCAGAGTAGAGGGGGCTAACATCAACAGAATTCAGCTTCCATGCACCACAAATCTGGAAGAAACCTCCAGTTTCATCACCGTTTTTGATGACGACACTCAATAAAATGTTATGTTTCTTCTCAAATTGGTGACATTTTGGTTTTGTGTTTTTATGATGTAGAACACTTTGAAGTGCCTTGTGGCTGAAATATGCTATACAAATGAACTGGACTGATAAAATTCAACTAAATGCCTCTGTGGTTTGTGGCTGAATACATGAAATACACTTTTGTACGTTACTTTACATCTCTGCTAATTTGTTTTTGCTTGTAGTGAATTTTGTTACTGGACACATTCCTAACTTTTCCACAATGCATTCGGATCAATCCTCCAAAGCTTGACCAGTACTTAATGCCATGTTATGTTCTATTCCATGCCAGATGGTTCCCATGTATTTTTTAATTTTTTTCTTAAATGACTTCTGGCCAGACACCAGCCTCAGTCATAAAAACAAAACAAAACCAACAAAACAACAACAACATACCTTCAGTGATGGTGCCGGCCCCACAGGTTTCGGTGAGGCCGTAGCCCTGGCCCACCGGACAACAGAAGCACACGTTCATGAACCTCTGAGTGGCTGAGGACAGCGGAGCTCCGCCGGACAACATCATCCTGACTCGACCACCCAGCAGTTTCTTCACTTTCCGGAACAGAAACCTGCAGAGACAAGTTACAGATTGTTTGGATTTGAGACTAAACAACCACAACGTCATGTGCCTGGAAAAAAAACGCTCCGATGTGGGTGGAGGGGGTTCGGTTTCTTACTTGTTGCAGAGAGGTGCGTCATGGCCCCTCTTGACCTGCTCCAGTTTGTATTTGTAGCCCAGAGTAAACAGTGTCTTCTGAAGGTAGCTCATTTCCTGCACTTTGCTCATTACATTCTTGTTGATGCGATCCATGATTTCCTGTTTCAGCAGAAAAAATGAACGGATTTATTTTGTTGGAAAATGAAGTAAAAAAAAAAAAAAAGAAGCTGGAAAATAAAGTTGTATATTCTTACCGGCACCGCTGCCATCAGAGTGGGTTTGAGGACAGAGCAGTCTCCTTTACTTCCTTTCTTTATTCTGGTGGACTAAAGGCGACAGAGGCCAATGAACTGACAAAGATCAGCAATAATTTTCTGACTTAAAACAGCAATGACGGGCGAGACTACTCCTACAAATGACCTTTCACATGATTACGAGATAAAGCACACGGCTGCGTCACACTGCGAGCCATTTTTACCTGATCTGACAAAGTCTGGGGGGATGAGTAACCAATCCGGCAGCCGTATGTTACACAAGAGATTTCCGCCGTCATTTCCAGAACATGAGCCAGGGGCAGATATGCAATGTAAGTATCATCAGGTCTGTCAAAACACACACACACACAGATTAAATCCAGCCGTTACTGATCATCTTCTCTTCCACTTATTTATCTTAACAATGAGGAACTTTGACTACCAGTTCCCTAGCCGGTGGTTTGAAATGCACACTGTCACAATAATGAAACATTTGAAATCAGCTGAGTGGTAGACAGGGGTCACTCTAGGGCAGTCCTCCAGATCCAACACTCTTAAACATCAACTTATTCAGAGGCCTAAAAATGAGTGATGATGAGAACTGGCGAAACTTACCCAAGTCCAGGGATGCGTTCACACTGGCCTGCCATCCCTGCGATCAGGTTGCTGTGGACTATCATGACCCCTTTGGGTCTGCCTGTGGAACCGCTGGTGTACATCACCACGGCCAGATCGGAGGGCCGCGGCGTCATAATTTCTCTCTTCGCTGCAGGAGGAATAAAGCAATCACTGTCTTTTACAGCAGAAATTTAAAAGGGACAAGCAAACAAAACAAAAAAAAGAAGTGTAATGACTTGCGTAAGTTGAAGAAATACACACCGTTCTCCGGCAGGACGCCCAAGTCCCGCACCGCCTGCATGCTGTGGATGGAAAGTCCTTCTGGGTAGCCTTCTGTGTTCACCTTCTTCTCGTCCACATAGATGATGTGCTTCAGTTTGGAGATCTCCGGTAGTACTTTCTGTAGAAATAAAAACATAACAGTCAATGCGAGTAATTTTACACAAACCGTAGTCTATTTTCACTGGCACAACCCTAATAATCATCAGCTCATTCATGTCACCCAGTGATCTGATTGACCCGATTGACTCTCTGCACTGAAACTGCCGAGTCAGCGTTAACGCCTCAATCAGATGTTGGTCCCACTTTGCAACCCGAGTCATTTGGTTTACTTTACAATTGGACCCGTTTGGTCAGTCACAACCAGTTCTTCTATGATCCATCGCCATCCTCACTTGGCATATTACCAGGCCACAAAAACAAACAACCATGTGTTGGCATTTCTACCTGGGGAAAGTACAGCGTGTCACAGGCGTCGGTGTCCAGCGCTGTTTGGAAAGTTGCTTCATTCAGCCATTGTGTACAAATCAGCATCCTGCATCTCTGATCCAGGCTTTCCACTACTTTAAAGTTTAAGACTTTTGATACCATAGTAGTGTACACTTAGAACATGAATTAGTTATGATAAATTACTTGCTCTAATAAATTATCGATTGAATGAAATTGAAGTTAAGAAAATTGAAATCCACGCAGTCTATTCTGTAGTATGGAGAAACCTTCATAAAGGTAATCAGTAAGAGGTTTTATCCAGTTACTGATTTCCCTGTATTAAAGTCAAGTCTGGTAAGATATGATATAACAATAATGTTTAGATTTTTATAATGTAAACCCACAATAAGCCAGTTTCAGAAACACAATTCTTCTGCAGGTTGGAGATGAGGGTTGATTGTTTTGAAGATGCCAAAAAAAAATCATCCTCAAATAGTGTTCATTACTTTCCTGCATTGTGGCAACCACTTTAAAACTTTTTAAGGGCCAAAACTGAGCTAAATAAGTGCAAGACTTTCTGAATTTGCTAAACTCGTTTGAGTAAAAAGTGAATAAAACAACTGACATATTCCAAATTATTTAGAAATGCCACTAAACATTAATTTCCATGATGTCAGAAAGGAATACAATATTGGTTCTCCCCAAATAAAAGCAACCCAAACTCTTCCTAGACTGAAGATCCACTTGTTCTGGAATATGGCTATAGAGTAGCTAAATCTCTTATAGAGTGATGTGAACATTGTGATATCCTGCTTGGAGAAAAACTTTACAATCAAAAACTGTTTTAAAGTTACGCCTAATCTCATTTCTGCACATACTAAAGTTAATTAATTTATGCACAATAAACCACATTATACTCCTGTTTTCTTCTAGGTCTCATGAAGATCTCCTGATAGCTTTTAAAACCACATAATTAGGACACACATATTTTCAAACACAGCTTTAAACAAATTAACTCACTTTAAGTTTGCTTTCGAGCAGCTCCAAGCTGGTGACCAAGTGAGTGACTCCAGTTTCGTTGAGTCCGTACGCAATCGCATCTTCTCCCAGCGTAGCGTAGAACGTCACCACTGTAAACACGGCGAGTTAAATGCAGCTAGTTTTTTCCCCCTATTATTTGTAATGACATCAACTTGCAATAGGCTTTCCTTACATGGGAAGTTGTGCCTGAAGCATGCCTGAGCAGTTATCATCCACTCCGCTCTGGTTTCGCAGAAAATGGCGATTGTGTTTTTGGGCTGCTGTCCCAGAGCTGCCAGTCCGTTGCCAAACTCACTCACTGTAGAGTCCAGCTCGTTGTAGGACAGCCACCTGTACTCTCCCAGTATCGCCTACATGGAGAAACAATTCAGTGAAGCTTTAGAGACGTCCCCTAACAGGTAACAGTGGAAAAACTAGATAAGTCTTACCTTTTTAAACACTTTACCGTTTGGCTGGATCTCGTTCTCTTCGCTCAGCACCTCTCTGGTGCCGAGGCAATCGGCTGGTCCGAAGCGCTCCACTGCGTGCTTGAACAACTTGTCCAGCGTGTCCTTCCCTTTGAAGTCCTCTGTGGCCAGGGACTCAAAGTGGTCCACAGAGCGGTACGGCCCCCCTGGGGACCCTGTGGTGGAGCGGGCCTTCATTCTCGTAGACTGCGTCCTTTTTTGGCCGGCTCCGGTGATGAAGTACCAGGGCAAAAAGGATATGAGGGAGTACAGCCAGATCAGAAGGTGGACTGGAAAGAGGAGGATTGACTTGAGGGTTGAGTCTGACTGGGCGCCCATGATGCCCTCTGGGTGCGTTTAGAAGGGAACTGAAAAGCAGACCTTGGTTTATCAACTGCGACTGGACCTTTATCCTGGCACAGGAAAGGACCGCAGACAGATTTTGCCACAAGGTCTCACGGGCGCAGAATGAAGGTTTCTGGTCCAATGCCCCCACAGATTCAGCTAAAAGCGGAAACAAAAGGAAACAAGAACAAGAAAACACTTCAATATAAAAATAAAATTAATTTAAATGCTAAAAATACTGATTTAGCTTGCATCATTACCAAGTCTTATCTTATTCGTCTTTACTGAGGGAGCAAAATTGAAAACCCCAGGCCTGGGTTAACTTATTCGCATCAAAATTTGTCACATTTCCCCCACACACATACCTAGACATTACTGATCAGCCATTTAAAGATTGCTCCTAATTTCCTGTTTTTAAAAAGACTTTTCCCCCACAAACTAAAAAGGAACATCACCTATGTCTTTAAATAAAGCAACGCCGTCGTAAAATGAGTTTACAAACTCATCGTGACAGCAGGCCAGCCGCTGGAACAAAAAGATTATCATCAGCTGATATCAGTTTATGACTTGTGTCACTTTATAAAAAAATAGCAAAATGTCAAAAGGCCATCATATCCTGCAAAACACGAACTTGACAACTACTTCTAAATTTAACTGTTTTTATTTATTTATTTTTTTTACTACAAGTCTGTGGATCAAAGTTTAAAAAAACCCTACTACTTCTACATTAAATTACTGTATAGTATTGAAGCTGTTACTGTGTCACGGCTAGGGATAGTCGGTTCGTTTTAACGTTTTGAGTAAATGTTGTGTTAATGTACTGTGTTATTATTACAAAAGGTAATTATATTGAGAGATTCACGCACTGACCTATACCTAGACTTAGTAAAGTGTAATAATTATCTAACGTTAAACTGATGATGTGTAAAGCCTCCACACCGCATCAACCAGTAAAAAAGGGAAGTTTTCAATGATGCCAGACTTGAGATCCGAAAAAAAACAGAACTCCAAAAAAGAACTTAGCTTTTAAATCCAAGAAGTGAGAAACTCACAAGTTACTAACAAACCTAACCAGCACAACTAGAAGCAGAAAAGACATTTTTCACAACAACAATCGGTGTCATCACTTACCAGATTCTTCCCTCACTCTGTAAAAATCAGTCAGTCAACCTTTAGCTTTAAGTACAGCCTTCTTAAGTCACAATTGTTCCCTCCCTTTCACTCAAACACCTGTTGTCTTTCATGAACTAAAGAGGCGGGGGTCATCTGAGAGGTCACAGAGGGATGAAGCAGTGTGAACAGGTCGCCCCCACTGGCCTGGCTGGCTGCCGTCCAATGACAACAGCCCTGCGAGCCATGCTGGAGGGGATAGAGCGACAGACAACCAATGACGGTGCTCTTGAGGCTCACCCCACTCGGTGGTCAGTGGAAGGGCCACTATAGGTCAAGTTCAGCTCGACAATGACCTCACTAAAGCGGATGTAGAGGAGATAAAACCCAGTGAAAGCGTGATTTAATTTTTTTTTATTTTTTTTTAAAGGCTGAACACACAACCAGGATGGACAAACATGAAAATGTGTGCTGGAATCTGTTTAAACAAAGGGTTAATTGTAACGTGTAGTATTTGTGTAGTTGCTAAGGGTGGAGTGACCTGTGCTTCCAACTGCTTGGAAACGTTATCTTGAAATTTGAAAATTTCCAAACAGTTACTGCTTCGACGCAATATTTGGTTTTGTTATACGTTGGGTCCCCTGAAATCATAACCTGCTTTGGAATATTATCTTAAACGAGTTCTGCACAGACGCTCACTGTTCTTGATGCTCACTATTTACACAGATTTCAGAGTCTGAGACAGAGCGCACACAGCGCGCTGCGGACATCAACGTGGAAAATGCGGCTTAGCTACAACCTGCGTCGTCGTCATCACTTAGGTTTTTTTTTCTGTACTTTAAAAATAAATGTCGCAGACACACACTTTGAGACAGCAACCACATGTTTATGATGTTTATTAGAGATTTGAATCAGCCAGTTTCCCCTTAAACAGATTAATTAAATAAAATGTATTCAAAAAATGCATCAAAAACTAAGACTATTTAGAACTAGAAGCCTCCGCCTTTCAGTGGCATGGGAAGTGAAGCTGGGGCTGCTGCTTTTCAGAATGTAGCCTATGATGCCTTCATGCCACCACTGGTTTCATACTGGCACAGATATCAAACTGCAAGCACTTTCGCTTATAGGTTTAGGTGTGAAAGGAGGAGAAAAATCGGAAAAATCCACAGACATAATCGTAGTTTGCAAATTAGCTTAATAAAATGAAATCAGTTTCTATCAGAAATAACAAAACTGATTTAGCTTTAATGTTAACGTAATAAAAATTACCTCTAATATATTTTGTTCTTACAGTGAATAAGAAAAAAAAGTTTCAACCCCTTTCACCCCTGCTGTACCTTTTCTCTAATGTGGATCATCTTTTCATAAGAAATTATATGGAGCTGACCTGTTCTTGCAGTATCAGTCTGCACAAAATGTGATTCACATTTCAGTGAATCATACCTCTAATGTACGTCAAACAACTAACTGTATGAATTCCTTTAAAAAAATAGCTGAGAGATAAATGTGGAAAAACTGCAACATTCAAATTCCAGAATAGTTTGTCTCTTTTTCTGACCCATATTGTAGCACCTTTAAACCTGCTTACACTTAAATATATACAGCTTACTTATTTTAATGCTAAAAACAACAGGAAGGAGGAGCAGGTGGGAGAGGGGCCGGGAACATACGCAATGATGGGACGTGTTCATTTTTGGAGAATGACGCACCTGTGGAAACAGCATGTTGGTTAGCCTCAGTCTGGTTTCCTGGCAGCTGATACCGTAATATTCAAATAAGCTCATATAATAACATTATAATGTTCTGTTACATCCGTCTCTTTGCTGAAAACTGGTCTAAAATTGTACGTAAATGCAACACAACAGGAGCGCGTGAATAAGCAAACACCATGGTAATATCTGGTATCCGTGTTAGACTAAGACATTTTTATATATCAATTCTCTAAATGGTAGTTACGAGTTGCTGCGTTGTTTCCACATAAACCCAATCTATTTTAACATCCCCATAAAGTTGCTAATACAATAAGGTCTATTAAAAGAAAAAAACTATGGGAATTGGTAACATTTTAACAAGGATATTCTCAAGGGACTGACTAACAATAGGGAAGCAGCAGACAAAACGTTGACAAAAAAAAGCCCCCTCATGTTACTGGCACCATTGAGCAACCCTACAGCAAGTTTATACCGCGCCGAGGAAGTGGTTTAAAGCTGTTTCAGTGTGGCGCTTATAAATCACCCCAAACACGATTCAACAAACGGATAAAGGCAATAATAAGCTTACGGTTTCAGTTTAAGAGACTGATATCCCGCTTAACCCGGCATGTTCAGCACCGTCTTACCTCCCCGGCGGCAGCGGTACACAAGGTGTCCAGTCGTGTCTGAACCAGAAATGACCGAAAGTTACCTTTTTCCTTTGACACCTACGTCATCTGATTCCATATTTCTGGACCAATCAGAGACAGCGGTGGAATTTGCCCCGGTTCATGTCTGTTACGTCTGCAAGAAGAAACATATACAACAGGAAGTCGGTCAAATGTTGATATTGAAGATGTTATTTCATGGTTGTTCTTATATTAATGTACCAGCGAAACGGTCATATTTGACGTCTGTAAATTCAAGTCACCACAATATTAGAAAATAATCCAAAATGTGTATATTTATGTTTCAATAACTGTTTTATATTCTACATGTAGTCTAAATACATTTACAAATACGTTTATTACTCGCTATGAATTCTTATATTACTCATTTCCTTTTTCACAACCTTATAGTCATACAATATACTTTAATTTTTCACTGTGAATAAAAAAAAGAAATTATTTAAATGCTTGGATTAATATGTGCTTTTGTGAAAGAATCTGACTTCTATTTAACATTTATGCATCTCGTCGTATCAGGGGAAAAACACGTATCAGAAAATTAACATTAATAATTTCATAAGATAGGCCCCAAATTTGGTCAGGACAACGTCGCCACACAGTGGTTGGCAAGCACGAGCTCTTCTTTCCTCGAAGCCAGGAAGGAAGTGTTTGAAAGCAACGCAGAAGAGCATTTCCTAATCTCACTTTCAAGACTCAGAGCAAAAGTAGACATTGAAATCAAATTCAGTGTCTAATATTTCCACACCAAACAATTTCACCTCCATTTTCTGTGTCGTTAATGTTTACACTAACAACATTTGGTGTGTTTACACAGCTTTGAAAGCATCCAACTGTCCCTATCGCGGATTTACAAAACAGATAAAGTCAAACAGAAAACTGCAGTTGAGTCTAAATAGAAGTGTTGATATTTTTTTTCTCCCAGTAACACAGCAATTAAATATTTAAATTTAAAAATGACTTAGATTCTTATTACACATCCTTGGTTTGTATACAAAACAAAGTGTGTTTGTGTCCCGTTTAGGTCGGTTCTGCGGTGCCATCGAGTCCTAGAGAAACACGTCACAGAGATATGACTATATATAATGCTGAGTTTAGAAACTATGGATCCATAATAAACAACTGCGATGAGCGCTTCGTGAGAAACGTTCCCCCCCCGCCCCCCCCCCGCCGCCGCCCGCCCCCCCCCCCCCCCGCCCCCCCCCGGCCGCCCCCCCCCCGGGGGGGGGCAGCTCGGACGGGCGTCGGAGTCTGACA